>JAVSCE010011481.1:0-28016 GCA_032199065.1 Smutsia gigantea
TGATTGCTGTGGCTAGGACCTCCAGTACTATGTTGAATAACAGTGGAGAGAGTGGGCATCCTTGTCTTGTTCCCGATCTTAGATGAAAAGCCTTCAGCGTCTCGCCGTTAAGTATGATGTTAGCTGTGGGTTTGTCATATATAGCCTTTATGATGTTGAGGTATTTGCCCTCTATACCCATTTTGTTGAGAGTTTTAATCAGGAATGGATGCTGAATTTTGTCAAATGCTTTTTCAGCATCTATGGAGATGATCATGTGGTTTTTTGTTCTTCTTTTTGTTGATGTGGTGGATGATGTTGATGGATTTTCGAATGTTGTACCATCCTTGCATCCCTGGGATGAATCCCACTTGATCATGGTGTATGATCTCTTGATGTATTTTTGAATTCTGTTTGCTAATATTTTGTTGAGTATTTTTGCATCTACGTTCATCAGGGATATTGGTCTGTAATTTTCTTTTTTGGTGAGGTCTTTGCCCGGTTTTGGTATTAGAGTGATGCTGGCTTCATAGAATGAGTTTGGAAGTATTCCCTCCTCTTCTATTTTTGGAAAACTTTAAGGAGAATCGGTGCTATTTCTTCTCTATACGTCTGGTAGAATTCAGAGGTGAATCCATCAGGCCCAGGGGTTTTGTTCTTGGGTAGTTTTTTGATTACCAATTCGATTTCGTCACTGGTGATTGGTCTGTTTTGTTTTTCTGTTTCTTGCTTGGTCAGTCTTGGAAGGTTGTATTTTTCTAAGAAATTGTCCATTTCTTCTATGCTTTCCAGCTTCTTCTCATATAGATTCTCATAATATTCTCTTATGATTCTTTGTATTTCTGTGGGGTCCGTCGTGATTTTTCCTTTCTCATTTCTGATTGTGTTTATGTGTGTAGATTCTCTTTTTCTCTTAATGAGTCTGGCTAGGGGTTTATCTATTTTGTTTATTTTTTGAAAGAACCATCTCTTGGTTTTATTGATATTTTCTATTGTTTTATTCTTCTCAATTTTATTTATTTCTTCTCTAATCTTTATTATGTCCCTCCTTCTGGTGACTTTGGGCCTCATTTGTTCTTCTTTTTCCAATTTCAGTAATTGTGTCTTTAGACTATTCATTTGGGAATGTTCTTCTTTCTTTAAATAGGCCTGGATTGCAATACTTTCCTCTTAGAACTGCCTTTGCTGCGTCCCACAGAAGTTGTGGCTTTGTGTTGTTGTTGTCATTAGTCTCCATATATTCTTTGATTTCTGTTTTGATTTGGTCATTAACCCATTGATTAATTAAGAGAAGATTGTTAAGTGTCCATGTATTTGTGAGTCTTTTTGATTTCTTTCTAAAATTTATTTCTAGTTTTATACCTTGGTGATCTGAGAAGTTGGTTGGTAGGATTTCAGTATTTTTGAAATTACTGAGATTCTTTTTGTGGCCTAGTATGTGGTCTATTCTGGAAAATGTTCCATGTGCACTTGAGAAGAATGTGTATCCTGTTGCTTTTGGGTGTAGAGTTCTGTAGATGTCTGTTAGGTCCATCTGTTCTAGTGTGTTGTTCAGTGCCTCTGTCTTTACTTATTTTCTGTCTGGTTGATCTGTCCTCTGGAGTGAGTGGTGTGTTGAAGTCTCCTAAGATGAATGCATTGCTGTCTATTTCCTCCTTTAATTCTGTTAGTATTTGTCTCCCATATGCTGGCGCTCCTGTGTTGGGTGCATATATATTTATAATGGTTATATCTTCTTGTTGGACTGACCCTTTATCATTATGTAATGTCCTTCTTTATCTTTTGCTACTTTCTTCGTTTTGAAGTCTATTTTGTCTGATACAAGTACTGCAACACTGGCTTTTTTCTCTTTGTTGTTTGCATGAAATATCTTTTTCCATCCCTTCACTTTTAGTCTGTGTATTTCTTTGGATTTGAGGTGAGTTTCCTGTAGGCAGCATATAGATGGGTCTTGCTTTTTTATCCATTCTGTTACTCTGTGTCTTTTGATTGGTGCATTCAGTCCATTTACATTTAGGGTGATTATTGATAGGTATGTACTTATTGCCATTGCTGGCTTTAGATTCGTGGTTACCAAGGGTTCAAGGGTTGCTTCTTTACTATCTAACAATCTAACTTAACTTTCTTATTAAGTTATTGTAAACACAGTCTGATGTTTCTTTCTTTCTCTCCCTTCTTATTGCTCCTCCTCCATTCTTTCTATAATAGGTGTTTTATTCTTTGCCTTTAGTTGGTATTTGGATGGTCTGCTTTCTTTGCTATGATTTTTTTTCCTCTGGTGACATCTTTTTAGCCTTAGGTGTGCTTCCATCTAGAGCAGTCCATTTAAGATATCCTGTAGTGGTGGTTTATGAGAGGCAAACTCTCTTAACTTTCGTTTATCTGGAAATTGTTTAATCCCTCCATCATATTTAAATGATCATCGTGCTGGATACAATATTCTTGGTTCGAGGCCCTTCTGTTTCATAACGTTAAATATATCATGCCATTCTCTTCTGGCCTGTAAGGTTTCTTTTGAGAAGTCTGATGATAGTCTGATGGGTTTTCCTTTGTAGGTGATCTTTTTTCTCTCTCTAGCTGCCTTTAATACCCTGTCTTTATCTTTGATCTTTGCCATCTTAATTATTATGTGTCTTGGTGTTGTCTTCCTTGGGTCCCTTGTGTTGGGAGATCTATGAGCTTCGGTGGACTGCGAGACTACTTCCTTCCCCAGCGAGGGAAAGTTTTCAGCAATTATTTCTTCAAAGACACTTTCTATCCCTTTTTCTCTCTCTTCTTCCTCTGGTACTCCTATAATGCGAATATTGTTCCGTTTGGATTGGTCACACAGTTCTCTTAATATTCTTTCATTCCTAGAAATCCTTTTATCTCTCTCTGCCTCAGGTGCTCTGTACTCCTGTTCTCTGTTTTCTATTCCATTAACAGTCTCTCGCATCTCATCCATTCTGCTGTTTAGCCCGTCGATCACTTGTCTGATTTCTGTATTGTCTTTCTCAGTTCCCTCACTTCCTCCCTCAGCTCTTGCACATTTCTCTGTAGGTCCATCAGCATGGTTATGACTTTTATTCTGAATTCTTTTTCAGGGAGGCTGTGCATTTCCAGCCCTTCAGACTCCCTCTCTGGGGTTGTCTGGTTGATTTTGGTCTGAACCATATTCCTCTGTCTTTTCATGGCTGTATAATTTGGTCACTGATAGTTGCCACGTATGTCAGCTGGGCTCTTTAAGACTTTAAAAAAAAAGAGAAAAAAAAAGAGAAAAAAGAAAAAAAAAGAAAGAAAAGAAAAAACAAAAACAAAACAAAAAACAAAACAAAACAAAAAAAACAAAAAAAATGCCCACTGGACGTAGATTCTGTAGGAATGCTGTAGGTGGCGCTATTGCCCCACTATTCCACAGCTGTGACTGTGCCGCTCTGCAGGGCCCTTTATCGCTCTGGCAGGGGTGGGAACGAATAGGAGGCTGTTGATCTCAGTGAGAAGTGTTAAGTATGGCTACGCTTCCTCAGTCGCCAGCTAAGGCGTCTGAAACTCCCCAGGACTCCCAGCCTGCTGGGCTGAGTGTGCTGGGGCGATCTGGCTCCTCCGCTGGGCTCCTGTCTCTTTAAGACCGCTGAGGAAAGCGCGCACTTTTTTTTTTCCTTCCCGGAGCCGGCTGCAAGCACCCTGGCGCGTTCCCCGCTCAGATCCTGCCCCTCTGTCTCTCCAATCTCTGCTGCACTGCGCAATGTGGGTCAGCGCTCCCCGCGCAGATCACCGGGGCTGGCTACTTCGCGGGGTGTACTTCCACTCCCTCCCGGCTCTGAATCCTCTCCTCCCGCCGGTGCGCTGGGGTGGGGGAGGGCTCGGGTCCCGCCGGGTCGCGGCTCCGTATCTTACCCGCCTCTTGGGGTGCCGAGTCCTCTCGGGTGTAGCTGCACGCTGTGCGCTTTCCTGTGTATTCTCGTCTCTCTTTTAGGAATAGATGTATTTTCTGTGTTTTCGTAGATAAATATAGTGTTGGGAGGAGATTTCTGCCGCCCTGCTCACACCGCCATCTTCCCGGAAGTCCCCTACTTCACTTTTAAAAAGAAATTCTGCATCTGATCTTATTCTCCTCTTAGGATTTCTGGCACTTTACATCTTTATTTGCAGTAAAGGAGTTAACTTCGTGGAGTGTTTAATTTTTATAGCTACTGTGTGAGTGCATCCGTTTAGCGTCCCGGGCCCTTGTGACTGTGACTTTAAGCCCGGGCTCTGAGCCGGCTCCCGTTTGTGCAACAGCAGAGGCGCCAGCAGAGGGAGCTGATGAAGGCGCTCCAGCAGCAGCAGCAGCAGCAGCAGCAGCAGCAGCAACAGCAGCAGAAGCTGGCGGGTTGGGGCAATGTGGGCAAGCCGGCTGGCTCGGCCAAGTCCCTCCTGGAGATCCAGCAGGAGGAGGCCCGGCAGATGCAACAACAGCAGCAACAGCAGCAGCAGCAGCAGCAGCAGCAGCAGCAGGGGAGCAGGGGCCGGACGCCTACGGTGGGTGCCCCCACCCCTGGCCGCGCGCCCCCGCCCACAGGCCCCGCCTTACGGTGGGGCGCGTCTGTCTCCCCAGCAGCACTCTGGCCTGCATGCCGGCATCGGGAACTCCGTCTGGGGCTCCGTAAGCACCGGCCCCCCCAGCCAGTGGGCGTCCGACCTGGTCAGCAGCATCTGGAGCAGTGCCGATGCGAAGAACTCCAACGTGGGGTTCTGGGATGATGTGGCCAAGGAGGTGGGGCCTCGGAACTCGGCCAGCAAGAACAAGAGCAACGCCAGTCTCAGGTAGGGCTCCAGACAGTGGGAGCTACGCCCCTTGGGCTGGGCGGGCAGGTGGGGAGTGGGGTAGTGGGCGAGCAAGGAAAGGAAGTCACTCAGTTTTTAGTTGTTTCCATCTGTGTCCAAGGTGTAGTTTGGTGATTGCTTTCTTCCCCACGGAAACACGTCGGTGGCATCACTGCGGGCTTCTGCTGGGCACGGTAGTTCCTGGTAGCCACTTAATAAAGAACAGGAATGATACATTTTTGTTGAACATTTCTCCAAAGTATTCTCTAGGTCTTAGCATTTTTTATAAATTGATATTTTTAAACCACTTATTCTATAATGAGTATTATAAAAACTTGTCTAATGACCTTAAACATACCTATTTTTATGATAATTTGATTCACTTTCATCTTTCTTTCCTTAGTATATAGTGGTGTTGAATGAGCATGGATTTTATAGTGTTACATACATGAACTCAAATCCCAGCACTACCACTTATTAGTTGTGTGACCTTGGCAAGTGGGAACCTCTTCGAGCCTCAGTTCCCTCATCTGTAAAATGAAGATAATAATAACAGCTTCATGGGTATAGTTGTAAAGATTAAATGAGTACAAGTGAAGTAGTTAATAAAGTGCCTGGCACATAGTAACTACTTAATAAATGGTAGTGTTGTCAGATTGTTCCTTCTCATTTGAGGGCCTGATATATTATGAACAGAACACTAAATAACTTAGATTATTGGGAATCTTTGCCAGGCACTGTGCTCTAGGTCTTTGCATACAGTGTCTTTATTCCTTATGGTAACCCAAAGAAATGTTAGTACCATTTTACAGATGTGGAAACTGAGGCTTAGCAAGATTTTAAAAGTTACCAAAGGACACATAAGAATTTAAACATTTCTCTGAAAAGAAGCCCTATATTCACAACTGGAATATATTAGCTGAGACTAGGTTTTAAGGGGACACTGAGTAACTCCCCACCCCCCATCCAAATACTTCCAAGTTGTGTTTTGTTTTCTTTTCATTTTTGGAACCAAGCATTGGAGTACTGGGCAGCCTCCCATGTTGCCAAGACATTATCTGTTTATGGTGTTGTGGTATAATCATAGTAACAGTTCTGGGAATATAATATCGCACTATTGTTTTGCTTTAGTAAATCTGTAGGTGTGTCTAACCGGCAGAATAAGAAAGTAGAAGAAGAAGAAAAGTTGCTGAAGCTCTTTCAGGGAGTAAATAAAGCCCAAGATGGATTTACCCAATGGTGTGAACAGATGCTTCATGCCCTTAATACGGCAAATAACTTGGATGGTAAGAATTGGGGAGGGAAACCCAGCATGTGGAATGGCAGAGCAGGATCCACAAAGAGGTTGGCAAATTGGAGTGATGGGCTAAACTCAGGAAGTGAAATCTAGTGGAGGGCAAGTCCTGCACTTGCCGTAAGAACTGGACTCTTCAGTGGTAGTATAGTGTTACTTGTGAGCCAAGTCCTGTAATACTGTCTCAGATAGGTTATCAGCACTCGCCAAAAAGGAAGTGCTGTCTCAGTCTACCTTGTGATGTACAGGACAGAGGAGGTCATACTCCATACTGCTCATTTTATGGGGACATTGCCAGCTGGACCAAGTCCAAAGGAAGGTAACTGTCATGGTGGGGACAAGGGTCAACCTGA
Source organism: Smutsia gigantea (assembly GCA_032199065.1). Lineage (NCBI taxonomy): Eukaryota > Metazoa > Chordata > Mammalia > Pholidota > Manidae > Smutsia > Smutsia gigantea. The sequence continues at coordinate 6,412 of JAVSCE010011481.1, forward strand.
GCAAGAGAAGTAGAGGTGATGTGAGATCTTTGCTTTCCTGCTTTTGGGGGTGGGGAGGTGGGGGGGATTCTTGTGACTGAACAAGTAGACTAGCTGTGTAGGATAAAACTAGGACCAACGTGTGGAAGTGAAAAGGTTTCAGTGCAGTCTGAAGAAAAACTTGCTAATTGTTAGCTGTTGACAAAGAGAATTATCTGCCTTTGATGAAGTACCTTCTCCAACCCCAAATGTTTGAAGTAAGACCAGTCAGCTTGGTATGGCAGTTATTCCCATAACTGATAGCCTGAGTTGAAGTAGTCCACCTCTGATGTCTTACCTAAAACCAGTGTCTTTTAAAAAAAACAGCAGTATAGGAATCAAAGGGCTCCTTTGCAGCATTGTAACAATATCTAATGCTCTGAAAGAGCCAGAGAAAACAGTAGTAAATAATAGTTATGACTACCATCCATTAAGCAACTGCCATATGCTAGGCACTTTCTAGCAGTTAACATATGTATGTTACCCAGTTATTTAATTTTATAAGATACCTTTACAGTGCTGCAGTTGTTATCTGCATTTTATAAATTAGGAAACGGAGGCTCAGAATGGTTAAGTAACTCATCAAGGTCACACAGAAATTTCAGAGTCAAGTTTTAAACCCACATCTGTCTAACTGGTACTTGTGCTTTTTCTCCCACACCACACTGCTTGCATGTTCCATTAGATTTCTCTCTAAACATATGATATCTCGGTGAAGTGAAAGTTCGAGGAGTATGGCTGTATCTTTAGTATCTGTTGTGGTGCCTGGCACACATCACAGCACTTAGTGAATATTGATTGAATTAAAGGAAAGAAAGAATGAATCCCCAAATGACTTCATTCTTAAGCAAGCAGTTATTTCAATCAACATAACCTTTAGTTTTTACCAACATAACATTTAGTGAAACTAAAACATGCATGATATATGTCTTTGTTTGACTCTCTGCTATTTCAGGTAATTTTGAGCATTGCAAATAGTGGATCATTTGTTTGTTGTTTTCATTTCTATAGAGTATATTAAAGAACATTTAACATAAGAGCTGCATACCTTTTAAGTCTCCATCATTAACGTCTGTATTAAGTGTGATAAAAACTGAAACTGGTTTTTGTACGTGATATTTCATTGTTATTCTTTATGTCTTCTCTCCTCTCATGTTGTAGTTCCCACATTTGTTTCTTTCCTGAAAGAAGTGGAATCTCCTTACGAGGTTCATGACTATATTAGGGCCTATTTAGGAGATACCTCTGAGGCCAAGGAGTTTGCCAAGCAGTTCCTCGAGCGCCGAGCCAAACAGAAAGCCAACCAGCGGCAGCAGCCCCAGCAGCAGGTATGAGGCGGCAGTGAGTGCGGTGCCCCCGGAGCAAGTTAGTACCATGAAATCCTGAGAAACTAGGGAAAAGAAAATTGTAACAAAGGTATCATTTTTGTACATCAAATGACCAAAACTTTTAAAATGCTGGTAGACTTGATATTTTCAAATTTCATACCCAGGGAGACCTTTGTAAATTTTTGAAGTAGCAAATATAACCATTCATTCTTTAGACACACCAGCCCTGTTTTTCTTGGTTCATATATGTGCCTCAGTCAGATTATAAATTCCAATTTGCTGAAGACTCATAAATTTGGCTTTAAGTAGTCACAACCTAGACATGTCAAATCTCGGGTGCTTAGCAACCACTGTGCCCAGTACTGAGAGTCCTGCAGCATGCCAGCCATTTCATACATTGTTAATGGTGATGTAAAAGGGACAGTTTTCATGATTTTTGGTAGATGTTCTGTAAAGTTGGCACCAACACTGAATTAGCGAACTGAGCCATTGCTCCTGGGGAACCAACCAGTTTAGTTGCGAACCTCAGGTTACAAAATTTTTATCAGCTGATCAATATGTAACTATGTCTTATGTATGCTTCTGTTTAAAGATGTCTTATGTAATGTACTGTTGATTCCTTAACATTGAACTCATGGCCAACCGCCCTAACACTCAGCCTGAATGAAGCTTATCTAACACATGTATTTTCTCCATAAGGCACATCACAGACTTCTTGTGTTCAGGGACACTAGACAGCACTTAACACTTGGAAGCCATTTTAAACAATGAATTCGCCAAACAAAATGAAACACATGTAAATAGACTTTGAAAAAGATGCGTGTCTACTGTATGAGAACTAAGACTAGAAGGCAGAGTTTTGCCCTGCCCTGCCTCAACTGGGAACATGTTATTTGGGCAACTCAAATTTTTCACTGCTGTGTATATGTTCATGTCCAGAATGGCCACAAAAGCACTCTGAATATTGATTTTGGGGTTACAAATAAATTACAACTAGTAGGCAAACTTGCAAATATGGAATCAGTGAATAAATAATGAGGAACAGTTTTACAGGTTTTCTGAATGATGAATTGGCAAGGCTTATGGACAGGCTTAAGTATATTCATATCCTTTAGCTCTGTAATTCTGCTAGAAATGATGTTTGTTAGAGGTCACTTCTAGGGATATGTAAGCTACAGTGAAGTACAAGGCACTTAAAATCCATCTGGGTAGATGAGCTAACAGGAATCCACTAAAGGTAAGTGAAAGTTGTAAACACAATCAGCACTGGTAGTATTTTAAATCAAGAGAAGTCCTACAGCAATACAGAAGGCTCTTTGCGTTTGTGAAATGGCCACCTTTGTGTGCTGAAACCAGAAGGTGAACACACGCATGCACATGTGCACACACACACATAGCCAGGCTTGTCCTTGCTCAGTACTTTTGCCACTGCCCACCAACCTCCTGCCACTTAGCACTACCAGTGCCTTTAGCTCATTGAACCAATCCCAAATTGAAATGAATTGTTCTAATAAGTGTGAATGGCTAGTAGACTATTTCATAGTTTAACCAGTTGGTAGAAAACATATGGATAATATTTGGGGACCAGATCTCTTCTGGGATTGCCAATAAGAATAAGGTACATAATATCAGCTTTGTTTGGTAACATGCTGCCAGCTTGTCTGTGGTCTGTCCTCTCTGTTTTATGGCCCAGAGACCAAGGAACCTTATGCTTTAAGTAGGTGAGAAGTGTAAATTGCCACAGTACAGAAGTCTATTTGTGATTATTTGCTATATGTTTAATTTCCTAGTGGATGGTAGACTCCATGCATACAAGAGAGGTTTTTGACAGCTGTGCTGTTTACAGCAGGGTGGACATCTGGAGGTAACCAGGACAGGCCTTGTAGAGGCATAGAGCTTCAATGGGATGTCTGAATCTAAGTGAAGGAAAAGCATGGCTCAGTGGATTGGTCTTGGTTTCATTATTACCAGAATCCACAATAGGCTTTTGTTTTTAAACTCATACATGATAAGGTGAGGGCAGATTAACCATTTTCTTAGGGTGGGCCAAGCCTGTATCCACTGTATAACCTCAGTTGTGCCATCTTGTTCCACAGGACTCTGTGTGGGGGATGAACCACAGTGCACTCCATTCAGTATTTCAGACCAATCAAAGCAACAACCAACAATCCAATTTTGAGTCTGTACAAAGTGGCAAGAAGAAGAAAAAGCAGAAGATGGTCCGAGCAGATCCCAGTTTATTGGGTGAGCAGAGGCCTCAAGTACTCAGCTGGGTGTTGGGATCATGCAGGTTATAACAGTTATATGTGAGACCCATGGCAGAATGTTTTTCATGAAAGGGAATTATTTCTTACACAAAATCAATGTCTTTTAGCCAGTTCAAAATAAGTAGTCAGTATTTACTAGGCACTGCAGGGTGAAAGCTGTGCCTCAGGTGCTCCAGGAAAGAAAAGTACTGACTTATATTATGTGGAACATTAGAGCCTTGTCTCATATTTAATATGAATTTCCCTAAAAGGCCTTTAAGTTTAGTTGGAAAATAATACTAGTGGAGAACATTAAAAGTTGTTTAAAAACATAAGTGCTGGTTTATGTAAAAATAGGCCATAAATCCAATCAGGTGTTCAAAGAAAAAAGCCAGTATTTGTTGATAAACACAAACACACATATATATCATACCTATATATATCTTATGATTCTCAGAGTTACTTTGCATTATGAAATGATGTTCTAGTTTAAACCAATGAATAAACTAAGGCCCAGAGGATTTACAGCATTTCCCAAAGTCACATAGCTTGTTCAGCAGTGGGGCTGGGATTTCAGAGCAGGCCTTTTTCCTTTCCACTCTTTATCCACAGCTTTTCTTTTCCAGCACTGAGAGCCAGTGTCTTCACTGGTTAGGGCTTTGAAAGATTGGCAGGAAGGTGTTTCTGTAATAACAGACATGATAGGCAAATGTGATGGGTTGCCTGTGTTTCTTAAACTGGCCTAACAACTTTATAGACAATGATAAAATTAAAGTTATTCTCTATTTATGAATGTAAAATGGGCTATTGTAAGTCATGCTGTCTGGAATAGAAGATTACAATGGCAGAAATGGTAGCTTGCAACATTGGCCTAGGCAGGAGGCTTACTGGTTAGGAGGCTACAGTATGGACCAGAAAGATGCTGCTAACCTGAATAGGGTTTTGGCAGTGGAGATGGAGAGGAGTTAGATGTATTTCAGAAGTTCTGGGATAGAATTGGCTGGACAGGAAGAATGGAAAGGTTAAAGCAGCAGGATGTGTAGTGTTGCTGTATGTTAAAATGATGAGCACTGGAAAATGGATCAGGCATATGGGTACATAATAGGATGTTCGTGTTGGGTGGGTTCGATGTGAAATGAGTAGGAGACACCAAATGGAGGTGCTTGCATGGAAGAGCTGCTAGCTACAAAACAAGAGATAGATTGTCAATGTACTTTGCCCCTGGTAGCGTTCATACGTCTCCCTTCAGAGGTTTCCTGTCCTGGAGGAAACAAAAGGTCAGTAACAAAAAACTAACATTGAGTGAGGATTGCCCTTTGGAACTGGTGCCTGAAAGCTGGCTTTGGGAGCAGAGATCTGGCGATCTCTGTTTCAAAAGTTTATGTTAAGGATGGATGGAGCAGTCCAAAATGTTACATAGTTTTGACAGAAATAGGTGAATATAAATTTAGAAGTATCTCTTAATTCTGGTGGGTTAAGAGGGTTCTAGCTAAGAATCCCTTGCTGTTTGGCTGCAGCATTTGTGGGTGGGCTGTCAAGGAAAAGATTCCTTGGAAATGAGGTTAGAGCTCTTTATTCCATCTGCCCCCTGTCCTCTTACAGACCCAAGGAAGAAAAGACTTAAAATCCCACTTCAGGGGATTGAGAGGTCATTCTAGGCATATAGTTCAAGGAACCTGTATTCCTTTGGAGGAAGAAAAAATTAATGACTTCCCCATATATAAAGGGAAGTAAAACTGTTCCACAAAGTACTGAGGAAACTCACTTTGGTGGGTTCTTCTTGGACCTTTTTGTGAAAATTTCTGCTCAACTAAACCTCTGTGGTAATTCTTATGATTATTAATTTTTACCCCTTAGCTACTCATTTCCATCTATTATTATTTTTAATTAATATATATACCTTATTGATTTATAGATTCAGAAAAATTACTAAATGTCCATTAGTCACAGTTACTCAGGCACAGAATGAGAAAACAGGCTCTAATTTGATACAAAAGTATCCATTGAAAAAGTAGCCATTGATCAAAAGAGAACTTTGCTTCTATTAAAAAAAAAAACAGAGGGGCCCACCCTCATTTTAATGACAATCCCCTCCATTGTACTCTGTGTCTTCGCTTAGTTTTTAGAGCTACCAGGTACCACTGTGAACCAGCATCCTGTGCTTGGATATGATAAACACACATGAGACTGTTTTCCCCAGTCATACTTTTCCTTATAGAACAGTCTCTCAAACCTTAAAAAAAATCATGCTAGAAGAGATGGTATGTTGTTCTGCTCCTAGCAGCACGTAGTCTTTAGAGCCAGGCATACTGGGCTTAAATCTTTGTATTGCTTTGGGTTTCATGGTATCCCAGAGCTTTCCCTTCTTTCAGATGGGGAGAAGTGCCTACCTTACTGGTATGACAGGTAAATGACAACATGTTTGGCCCAGTAATAAACATGTAATAGAGGTGAATTATTAACTTTGTGTGTGTTGGAGGGGGAGAGGTAGGCCTCTTCTCCCTTCCTGACTTTGCATGATTAAAAAATGAGTGTGTGTTTTTGTTTTCCACATTTAGTGCAGGTAGCTCATCATTGTTTTTATCACATTACATCTGTGCTTGAGATATATTGAAGTCAAACTTTCATAGACTATTGAGTCTTTAGGTTTTATACTTACCTAATTGAACTGTTATTTTCAAATACATGAATACTAAACTTTTTGTCATTTCAAGGGAAAAAAGTCTTGAGGGTTCTAGGAACAGTTGATGGATAGAACTCAGGTTGGGGTTTGGAGTCCTAGCCTCTCCCAGTGTTAGGCCTTGCGAGCAGCTTGTACCACAGCTTCCTTGGTTAATAAATAGTCATGTGTATGTTTTCAAAGCATGGTATTTTTGAGTCAAGAACATACCATAATTAAGCTATTTTTATTATGGAAGGCATTATTTGTTTATTGGTACATTTAAAATGTGTATTTGTTTGAAAAGTTGAACATTAAAGAACAAAAAGGAGGGAGGGAGCAGAAAACTCAAATAATATTAGCAGAACTGCTTTTAGACTGGAGAGCATCGCCTGTTTAGTTTTTGAAATTTAAATAGAAGCTGAAACAGTTTGAGATTTCATTTAGGGTGGATGAACTGAAAGTATTTTGAGAGTCACTAATTACAAAAAGACCCTGTTAATAATACTTTCTGATTATGGAGTTTATTGAAAAATTACAGATATGCGGCTGATGGCATTAGGTTTTCAGGTGCCAGTAGTAGTTGTGAGTACTGCTTGCTGCTTTAATTGCTGGGCTAATACTGCTTTGTCTAAGCCAGGTTCCATTTTGGTTAATCCTGCTACCTGAGGTCCTTCCCTTGGCAGGTCCCCTGACAGTAGATTGAGTTGAATAAAGTACTTGAACCTTTACTCCTTTGGCGTGGTCTGTCATGTCCCAGAGAGAACATCTCAGGGCTCTGAAGATCGGTAGTGGGCCTTCCCTGAAGCCTCGAGCCCAGGCATAGCAAAAGCTATGGCCAGAACTTTGAGAAAGTTTCTGTACCAATGGGAGGAAAGAGTATTCCCAGTAGTGAGGGGAAATGTCACAATAGTATGATCAGATAGTAACAGATGCTTGGTATGCGTTATTCTTGCTGCCTCCTGAATGAACTTTCCCCCAAGCCAGTGTGGCCTGGCCTTCACGTTTCACACTTATACCCCAGGCTCTTTCAGGATTCTCTGAGGCAGTGATTTGCAATTCTTTTTAAGCAGTGATGCTAGGTTTTGTTTTTTTGTTTTTTTCCCCCTCTTCTAATTATACCAGAACCCTAAGAAATAAAACAAACAAAAACAGTCTCTCATTGGAAGGGCAGAAAGTCACTGCTCTGACCCTTATTTTTGTTCTTCTCCCTCCCTTTAGTATCCCTACAGTATGCTAAAAAAATAAGACTTCTATTCCAGCCCACTGCCTGGAATTTGAGCCACGTGGGTTATCTGGGTGTGGTCACTCATTGCCAATTTTTTTCCTGCAGGGTTTTCAGTCAATGCTTCGTCGGAGCGACTCAATATGGGTGAAATCGAAACTTTGGATGACTACTGAGCACCTGCCAGTGGACTGGCCTTCCCTCTCCTCTCGGCTGACCATGGCTTCTCCACCTTTGGACACAACACTTACTCACCATTTACTCTTTATCACTGCAACAAATCACAGAACCGATCATCTCAGGCTTTTTCTTATAGCCCTTTGTGTCCAAGATTCTTTAAACCATTTTTGTTGGTGAGCATTTCAGACTGTAGCTAAGTGGACCAGACCCAGTGTCTCGGGGGTGGCAGTGGGGATTACTCCCCAACAAGGCTCATTTTGGGCAGCACATGTTTACTGTGCTGTGATTTCATCTGCTGTCTCCCAAAAAGTGTGTTGGGATCTGCCAATAGCAATTTGTTTTCTCTTTTCACTTTTTTCCTTTTATTTTTTTTTCTTTATAACCCCCCATAAGGGAAAGGGGTCTAACTGGTGCAATCATGGAGAGAGTTAATGGTCATAGACATTGGCCAGCAACAAAATGCCCACGGCTGTGACTTGAGTGTCCGACAGAGATAGTCAGAACTCTCCCAGTCTGAATATCGTATTGCCACTGCTAACTCTGGGATTGCATCAAAGAGGCCCTGAATGGGGTGGAGTTTAGATTGGATTGGTTTGATGTTGCACACCCCCCGCCTGCTCTTTCTAAGCGTCCTTTCGGAGAAAGGATTCATGTTTTTCTTCATTAGATAGTGACTTCCAAGCAAGCTGACTTCTCCTCTGGCATACTCCAACCTGATTGGACAAAGGAAACCCTATGGCCTGGGAGAGGGACTTACTCTTAATTTTTCTTTCTTACAAAAACTGATTTTTCCCATAAATATTTTTACTTCAGAGGACTAGGACCAGTTTGTTTTGGGCCTTTTTGCTGAAAATTTGTCTCGTTTAAGAGGCAGCTAGGATCTTTACCATATGTATGAATTTGTATAATTTCATTTTGGATAGGGATAAACTTTTGCTTCTGATAAAACCTGGAATTTCATCTGGTTCCTCAGAGCATTGCGTGTGTGTCTTGCTGTGGCCCCAAAAGGTTTTGTTTAAAGATTCTGGAATGGCAAGTTGCTTGCCTTTTCTGAAAAGAGAACACACAAAACCTGACCATCTTTAAGACCTTCATCTGTGGAAACCACTACACAGGAGAATGCAGTGGGATGGAGGGGATGGGAGAGAACAGGAGAGAAAAGCCTGGTTCTGGCTTCTGGTCGTGGCCTCCTAACTCCCCTTCACTTCAGATATAAATGTATTCAAGCCCTATTTATAGACAAATACTCTTCCTGCCTCCACCAACCCCCACAGAACATCACCTGGAATTGCCGATCTCACTCTGGTCTGGAGCCATTGGACCAACCATCCCTGTGTGAAAATTGCTGTGGTACGGGTGGCTCCTGGTAGAGCACCTTTTCTTTCTGCCTTCATCGCCTAAAGAAGGCTTGAGTTGCTCTTAGAGCAGTTTGGTTTTGGATGATTCTATTTGGTTTCTATTTTATTCTTTTGGATCATCATTCTCCTATCCCTTCTTGTCTCCCTCCCTCCTAAACATGTACAGTAACTATACAGAGACTGCTACAAACTTGTATATAGTTTTTGGATCAGATAGCATGAGGAGATGGGGAGCCATTAAAAATTGGGACTCCTGCTCTCCTTTGCTTTGTAAATTCAAAAGTGGGGGGTGGGGAAGAGGGATAGTTAAAATGTTTACAAAACTTTAAGCTCCCTTGGAACTTTTGCCAGTGTGGAGGAAAATAAAAAAGAACTTAAATAAAACATGGTGGTATTCTCTCTGAGTGCACCTCCTATACTCGCCTTTGTCAAGGCTGAGTTTTGTACCAAACTGTTCTCTTGGCTCCATGGAAAAGCGCCAGAACACGAGCACATGAGACACGGAGGCATCCGTGGTTTTCTCTGCCAGGCTCTGGAACACTGGCTGGCTCTGTGTTTGAGAATGTAGAGGTCAAGATAAACATGGGTAAGTTTAACCAAAGGTCTTTCCTTCTTTGACTCTCCCTTTCTGCTGACTTGTGGACCATCTCGTACCCTCATACCACAGGCACACCGCCTTGACTGTACCCCTCCAGAGCCTGCCCACACCTTCCAAAGGATGTGTGCTAATTCAGGTAAATAAAAATAAATAAAACACAAACATTTGGGGGTTGGGTAGGCAGATTTGGGAGAACAAAGTCATTTCAGTCATGGAACATTCCATTTGCTTAACCAGGAGTCTTGCTTCTACCTGAGGAATTTCCCACTTAGTGGAAAGAAACTACTATTTACTAGGAATGCTTCCATCTGTCTCAGTTCTCTCTTTTTCACATTCTCATTTTCTCACTATTTCAATTCCAACCACCACGTTCTTACCCTGTTTTGTAAACTTATTTGCAAGTGATCTTAACTGCTCCTGAGTTTTAAAATATTTGCTGTATACACTGTTTGCTTCCAGTTACTTTGATTCAGAGAATTAAAAAACATACCCAGACAAGATAGCAAGACAGTTCAGTTTGATGATGGAGACTTTCCTCAAGGTAGTTGGCGTTCTGGTTGCTGTTGCTGCGTAACAAATTATCCCCAAACAGGTACAATACCCCCTTCCTTCGTTTTGTTGATGATTTTGCGAGGGATGTGGGGGAGGAGCTCAGCTGGGCAGTTCTTCCGCAGTGTCTCCTTAGGTTGAAGTCAGAGGTCAGCTGGCGCTGTGATCACCGGAAGGCTTAATGAGGTTGGCTGGCCAGGGTGACTCGCTCAAATGACAGGCAGTTGATGCTGGGTATGGGCTGGGAACTCAGCTGGGTTGATGGCTGGAAGAACTGTTTGTCCTTTCCAGCAGGGCAACTTCAGGATAGGTGGGCTTCTCATGACAGTTGGCTTCTCCCAGAGAACTTACAGAGGTTGCTTTACCTTTTCTGACCTAACCTCAGAAGTCACATGGTATCACTTCTGTGACACTTTATTCTGTCAGAGTAGTCTCAAGCCACTCAGATTCAGGGGTTTGGGAACATGGGACCGCCTAACCCTTCTGATGGATGGTATGGTGAAATCATGTTGTAGAAGAGCATGTGGGGTAGAAGATACTGTTGCCATTTGGGGGAAAATACCTGCATAAAGTGAGTTTATGCATATATATCAGGGAAATTAAACTCTCTTCATTGGTTCTAAGTTGAGGGGTTAATTTTTTTCTTTTTAATTTCAGGATAGGTAGTGGTACTTACGGCTTTATTTTAAATAACTTTTTTAGGGCAACCATTTTTTTATATATATTGTGTATGTGTGAAATTTTATCCACACTTTTTTAAATTGCTCAGTTGAAGAAATTGAAATTTATTTTATACAAATTGCCCCTCTCTGCATTTTTAATAAAAATAAAAAGTCAGTGTATTACTCCAAACAGAAGTGCTGTTGTAAAATGAACCTGTTTATCTCCTGTGCTTCCAGTGTGGGGAATAGAACTTCGTCAAAAGAGCTGCACGCATGCACATTCTAAGCAGAGTAAGTTACAACCAAGAGCACATTCCAGATGGAAGTTGGCCTCTTTTTGTCTTGGAGCAAAAAGAAAAAAGCCCAACTCTAGAGGATGGCTGTGGCCGTGCTTGAGTGCAGGCAATTCGTGATGAGGAAGTGGCAGTGCTTGCCAGGACTGTGGGGAGCCTGGGAGCCTTGAAGCAGCCAGGTGGGTGATACTCATTTTGGGGATGTCGTTGGATGCCCTGAGCATGAAAGACTGTACAGCGTTTGGTAGTGCCAGTTCCTGAGTGGGAACCTGGAACCTTTGATAGGAGAATTTACCTCCAGGGATTAATCAGTGGGAATGTTTTGCAACTGAAGAAGCAACTGTAGCTGTAGTTTACCATATGGCAGAAACAGCACAAAGATTCCAGGAAGCAAGAGAAGTGGGCTGGTTCCCTAATTGCTGCTCTTCAGCCTAAAAGCTGTCGCTGCCTCCCCGTTCATTGCTGGCAAGGTAATGACATCATGGGGAATGGAACTCAAAATACTCAGTTCTGTCTAGCTGGTCTTAAGCAGAGCTATCATTTCTTAAAGTTTGTTTACTTTTTCCCCCAAATGTGGAAGTGGTAGATTAGTATCCCTTGGCAGCAAATTGCTTTTTCCTTTCAGTTTCTTCTTTAGTATAAGAAACAGTCCTGATCTCACTACGCTGATGGACAGGGACTGTAATGGGGTTGGGGGGGGGGGGGACCTGATGAAGGGGGTAGTGTAATCACCATAATATTACTCATTTAATTGTAGACTAATGATATCAAGATAAAATTATTAAAAAAAACAGTCCTGAAAATGGTCAGTGGGTCAGTATTAGGTTTGGTTTCATATAATAGAAGAACACAAAATACCAATGACTTAAGAGTTCTCACATGAAATCCAGAGGTCATCAGTCAACAGCTGGTATTGTGGCTTAGGGACCTGGGTTCTGTTTCACCATCCTGATTATGGCTTCTGTCCTCATGGTCACTCATGGTTCAAGGTGACTGCTAGAGCACCAACCATCATGCCCATATTCTAGGTGGGAGGAAAGAGGGGGGTATGGCAAAGGGAGCACTCCTCTCTGCTCAGTCGGCCCATTTTAAGGAACTGTCTTGGGAACACCACCCAACATCTTAAGTCATTGGCCAGAACGTAAGTAGATAACTACAGTTGCAAGAAAGACTGGAAATTTGGGAGATTTTGTTGAGTGGTTTGCTGCTCCAAATACTACTGGGATTCTGTTTCTAAGAAATAGAATGGATTATTGCATTGGCACTTAGAAGGCTCTAACTCATTCTCTTCTGTCTTCTGTTTTGAAATGGGAAAAGTTTGGGTAGTTGGTTTGTGCTCATTAACCATGGGAAAGGATCCTGGTGGCTACCCCAATTTGGCCTGTGACCGAGGGCCTCAGTCTTTTCCAGTGAGGGGGCTCCAAACAGACTTTGGTTTGCATTCTTGAGCAGAGCTGGGAACCCAGTGCAGCTTCCAACCTTGTGTCCAGCACCTCCCAGTTCTAGTTTCTGGGTTTTGGGTGTTTCTTTTTTTTTAAGGTACCCTATGGACGAAGCTGTGCTTGGTTTCATGAATGGGGGTCCTGGGGACAAGCTGTCAGATTTGAATATTGGACCTACTTTGGGCAAGTATTTGTTTTCCTATCTGTGCAGTGGGAGCTATCAGGTCGTTGTGATCAATAACTGAAATAGGGAGGTGATCCCTATTCAGTATGTTCTGCTGTGCTCACACACAAACCTCAGCTGGTGCATGACCTGAACCTTGATTTTTGAGGATTCTGGGTTCCTAATAGTCCTGAGGTTAGGCTTCAACATAGGAATCTTGGAGGACACAGACAGTCACAGCAACTTCTGTAACAAAGCTCCTACCTTATAGAATCCAGCTTCAACAATGGACACTTTACCAATTTTGTTTTATTCCAGCTTTTTTCCTTTAGGCTATTTAAAAATGGATCTTAGATATGTCACTTGTAAATATTTTAGTGTGCATGATAACAGATTAAGGATACCTTAAAAAATAACAAACTACATGACATTATCATATTAACAATATCTGAATTCCCAGTCTATAGATGATTTTCTCAGATGTCTCAAAAGTGTCTTTTTTCAAAAGTTTGAACCAAAATCGAAATGAGTGAGGTTCATGCATTGCATTAGGTTGATAAGTTTAAGTCTCTGTTGGTCTTATCAGTTCCACCTCCTGAAAAAATGTTGAAAAACCTGGATCATTTATCCATAGAACATCCATATTTTGGACTTAGTAGGGAGCATCCTTATGAAATTGACACAATTTAATTTCCCCGTTTTCTCTAAATTATCAGATCTAGAGGCCTGTGTAAATTCAAATTCTCCCTTCGCTGTCCACAAGACTTAGTAAGTATGGCGTACTTTCTGTTGGATCATATCAGCTACGTCAGAGACAGGATTGTCTATTTGTCCCTTTTTTACTTTAATTAGAATTCATTAGTCCTGTTGCTACCACCTTGACTTACCTATTATAAAAATTTTCCTGATCTTCATTGATGATCATTGCCTAGGGCTATTATTTCATTAGTCACTGAAAAAGGGTGATTCTTTTGGTGGCAGAGGACAGTTTTATTTTGAGTAATTTCAGACTTAAAACTTAACAGTAGAACTCCAACATAATTTTCACCAGACTGTCCAGTTGCTAACATTTTATCACATCTGTTTTATCATTTTTTCCTCAAAAACTACACTCAATAATGACCCTAAATTTTTATGAACCATTTGAAAGTAAGCTACAGACATTGTATTCCTTGTCCCTAAACATTTCAGGGTGTGTTTCCTTGAAACAAGGACATTTTCTTACATAACTACAATATAATTATTAAAATTACAGCAAAATAAGTGATACAGTACTATTATATCTAGATGTTCTTATTTCACCAATTATCCCACTGATATCTTTAATAAGAAAAAACAAAAAGGTGCAGGATGCCATCCATGATCAATTTTTGTATTCTCATGTTCTTGAGTCTCTCTAATCTGGACAGTTCCTCTCTCTATCTGTATTTGTCTTTCATGTCTTGACATTTTTTTTTAAGAATTATCCATTACCTTTATTTATTTACTTATTTTTCTTTTTTTAAATAGTTTATTTTCATATCATTAATCTACAATTACATGTGCAATATTACGGTTATTAAACTACCCCTTCATCAGGTCCCCCCACCAACCCCAATACAGTCAGTGTCCATAAGCATAGTGAGATGATATAGAGTCACAACTTGTCTTCTCTGAGTTGTACAGGCCTCCCCATGCCCCCCTAACATTACATCTGCTAATCGTAATGCCCCTTTTTCCCCCTTTTCCCTCCCTTCCCACCCATCCTCCCCAGTCCCTTTCCCTTTGGTAAATATTAGTCCGTTCTTGGGTTCTGTGAGTCTGCTGCTGTTTTGTTCCTTCAGTATTTTTTCTTTGTTCTTATACTCCACATATGAGGGAAATCATTTGGTACTTGTCTTTTTCGGCTTGGCTTATTTCACTGAGCATAATACCCTCTAGCTCCATCCATGTTGTTGCAAATGGTAGGGTTTGTTTTCTTCTTATGGCTGAATAATATTCCATTGTGTATATGTGCCACCTCTTCTTTAACCATTCATCTACTGATGGACACTTAGGTTGCTTCCATTTCTTGGCTATTGTAAATAGTGCTGCGATAAACATAGGGGTGCATCTGTCTTTTTCAAACTGGGTTGCTGCATTCTTAGGGTAAATTCCTAGGAGTGGAATTCCTGGGTCAAAAGGTATTTCTATTTTGAGTTTTTTGAGGAACCTCCATACTGCTTTCCACAATGGTTGAACTAATTTGCAGTCCCACCAGCAGTGTAGGAGGGTTCCCTTTTCTCCACATCCTCGCCAACATTTGTTGTTGTTTGTGTTTTGGATGTTGGCCATCCTCACTGGTGTGAGGTGGTAACTCATTGTGGTTTTAATCTGCATTTCTCTGATGATTAGTGATGTGGAGCATCTTTTCATGTGCCTGTTGGCCATCTGAATTTCTTCTTTGGAGAAGTGTCTGTTCATGTCCTCTGCCCATTTCTTAATTGGACTATTTGTTTTTTGTTTGTTGAGGTGCGTGAGTTCTTTATATATTTTGGATGTCAACCCCTTATCGGATACGTCATTTATGAATATATTCTCCCATACTGTAGGATGTCTTTTTGTTCTACTGATGGTGTCCTTTGCTGTACAGAAGCTTTTCAGCTTCATATAGTCCCACTTGTTCATTTTTGCTTTTGTTTCCCTTGCCCTGGAAGATACGTTCATGAAGAAGTCGCTCATGTTTATGTCCAAGAGATTTTTGCCTATATTTTTTCTAAGAGTTTTATGGTTTCATGACTTACATTCAGGTCTTTGATCCACCTTGAGTTTACTTTTGTGTATGGGGTTAGACAGTAGTCCAGTTTCATTCTCTTACATGTAGCTGTCCAGTTATTCCAACACCAGGTGCTGAAGAGGCCGTCATCTCCCCAATGTATATCCAAGGCTCCCTTATCAAATATTAATTGACTGTATGTGTTTGGGCTGATGTTTGGATTTTCTATTGTATTCCACTGATCTGTGCCAATACCAAATTGTCTTGATTACTGTGGCTTTGTAGTAGAGCTTGAAGTCAGGGAGCATAATTCCCCCCGTTTTATTCCTCCTTCTCAGGATTGCTTTGGCTATTCGGGGTCTTTTGCGGTGCCATATGAATTTTAGAATTATTTGTTCCAGTTCATTGAAGAAAGCTGTTGGTATTTTGATAGGGATTGCATTGAATCTGTAGATTGCTTTAGGTAGTATAGTCATTTTGACAATATTTATTCTTCCTAGCCAAGAGCATGGGATGCATTTCCATTTGTTAGTGTTCTCTTTAATTTCTCTTAGGAGTGTCTTGTAGTTTTCAGAGTACAGGTCTTTCACTTCCTTCGTTCGGTTTATTCCTAGGTATTTTATTCTTTTTGATGCAATTGTGAATGGAATTGTTTTTCTGATTTCTCTTTCTGTTAGTTCATCATTAGTGTATAGGAAAGCAACAGATTTCTGTGTGTTAATTTTGTATCCTGCAACTTTGCTGAATTCAGATATTAGTTCTAGTAGTTTTGGAGTGGAGTCTTTAGGGTTTTTTATGTACAGTATCATGTCATCTGCAAATAGTGACAGCTTGACTTCTTCTTTACCAATCTGGGTGCCTTGTATGTCTTTGTTTTGTCTGATTGCCATGGCTAGGACCTCCAGTACTATGCTGAATAACAGTGGAGAGAGTGGGCATCCTTGTGTTGTTCCCGATCTTAGATGAAAAGCTTTTAGCTTCTCGCCGTTAAGTATGATGTTAGCTGTGGGTTTGTCATATATGGCCTTTATGATGTTGAGGTACTTGCCCTCTATACCCATTTTGTTGAGAGTTTTAATCATGAATGGATGCTGAATTTTGTCACATGCTTTTTCAGTATCTGTGGAGATGATCATGTGGTTTTTGTTCTTCTTTTTATTGATGTAGTGGGTGATGTTGATGGATTTTCGAATGTTGTACCATCCTTGCATCCCTGGGATGAATCCCACTTGATCATGGTGTATGATCCTCTTGATGTATTTTTGAATTCCGTTTGCTAATATTTTGTTGAGTATTTTTGCATCCACATTCATCAGGGATACTGGTCTGTAGTTTTCTTTTTTGGTGAGGTCTTTGCCTGGTTTTGGTATTAGAGTGATGCTGGCTTCATAGAATGAGTTTAGAAGTATTCCCTCCTCTTCTATTTTTTGGAAAACTTTAAGGAGAGTGGGTGTTATTTCTTCTCTATATGTCTGGTAGAATTCAGAGGTGAATCCATCTGGTCCGGGGGTTTTGTTCTTGGGTAGTTTTTTGATTACCACTTCAATTTCGTTGCTGGTGAGTGGTCTGTTTAGTTTTTCTGTTTCTTGTTTGGTCAGTTTTGGAAGGTTGTATTTTTCTAAGAACTTGTCCATTTCTTCTAGGTTTTCCAGCTTGCTAGCATATAGATTCTCATAGTATTCTCTTATAATTCTTTGTATTTCTGTGGGATCCGTCGTGATTTTTCCTTTCTCATTTCTGATTCTGTTTATGTGTGTAGATTCTCTTTTTCTCTTAATGAGTCTGGCTAGGGGTTTATCTATTTTGTTTATTTTTTTCAAAGAACCAGCTTTGGTTTCATTGATTTTTTTCTATTGTTTTGTTCTTCTCAATTTTATTTATTTATTCTCTGATGTCTAGTATGTCCCTCCTTCTGGTGACTTTGGGTCTCATTTGTCCTTCTTTTTCCAATTTCGGTAATTGTGTCTTTAGACTATTCATTTGGGAATGTTCTTCTTTCTTTAGATAGGCCTGGATTGCAATATACTTTCCTCTTAGAACTGCCTTTGCAGCGTCCCCCAGAAGCTGTGGCTTTGTGTTGTTGTTGTCATTTGTCTCCATATACTCTTTCATTTCTGTTTTGATTTGGTCATTGACCCATTGATTAATTAGGAGAATGTTGTTAAGTCTCCATGTATTTGTGAGCCTTTTTGTTTTCTTTCTAAAATTTATTTCTAGTTTTATACCTTTGTGATCTGAGAAGTTGGTTGGTAGGATTTCAATATTTTTTAATTTACTGAGGTTCTTTTTGTGGCCTAGTATGTGGTCTATTCTGGAAAATGTTCCATGTGCCCTTGAGAAGAATGTGTATCCTGTTGCTTTTGGGTGTAGAGTTCTGTAGATGTCGGTTAGGTCCATCTGTTCTAGTGTGTTGTTCAGTGCCTCTGTGTCTTTACTTATTTTCTGTCTGGTTGATCTGTCCTTTGGAGTGCTGTGTTGAAGTCACCTAAAATGAATGCATTGCTGTCTATTTCCTTCTTTAATTCTGTTAGTATTTGTTTCACATATGCTGGCGCTCCTGTGTTGGGTGCATATATATTTAAAATGGTTATATCCTCTTGTTGGACTGACCCCTTTATCATTCTGTAATGTCCTTCTTTATCTCTTGCTACTTTCTTTGTTTTGAAGTCTATTTTGTCTGATACAAGTACTGCAACATCTGCTTTTTTCTCTTTGTTTTTTGCATGAAATATCTTTTTCCATCCCTTCACTTTTAGTCTGTGTATATCTTTGCGTTTGAGGAGAGTTTCTTGTAGTCAGCATATAGATGGGTCTTGCTTTTTTATCCATTCTGTTACTCTGTGTCTTTTGATTGGTGCATTCCGTCCATTTACATTTAGGGTGATTATTGATAGATATGTACTTATTGCCATTGCTGGCTTTAGATTCGTGGTTACCAAAGGTTCAAGGGTTGCTTCTTTACTATCTAACAATCTAACTTAACTTTCTTGTTAAGTTATTGTAAACACCGTCTGATGTTTCTTTATTTCTCTCCCTTCTTATTCTTCCTCCTCCATTCTTTATATACTAGGTGTTTTATTCTTTGCCTTTAGTTAGTATTTGGATGGTCTGCTTTCTTTGCTATGATTTTATTTTCTCTGGTGACATCTTTTTAGCCTTAAGAGTGCTTCCCTCTAGAGCAGTTCCTTTAAGATGTCCTGTAGAGGTGGTTTATGGGAGGCAAATTCTCTCAGTTTTTGCTTGTCTGGAAATTGTTTAATCCCTCCATCATATTTAAATGATAATCGTGCTGGATACAGTATTCTTGGTTCGAGGCCCTTCTGTTTCATTGTGTTAAATATATCATGCCATTCTCTTCTAGCCTGTAAGGTTTCTGTTGAGAAATGTGATATCAGTCTGATGGGTTTTCCTTTGAAGGTGATCTTTTTTCTTTCTCTAGCTGCCTTTAATACTCTGTCCTTATCTTTGATCTTTGCCATTTTAATTATTATGTGTCTTGGTGTTGTCTTCCTGGGGTCCCCTTGTGTTCGGAGATCTGTGGGCTTCCATGGACTGCGAGACTATTTCCTTCCCTAGCATGGGGAAGTTTTCAGCAATTATTTCTTCAAAGACACTTTCTATCCCTTTTTCTCTCTCTTCCTCCTCTGGGACTCCTATAATGCGAATATTGTTCCATTTGGATTGGTCACACAGTTCTCTTAATATTCTTTCATTCCTAGAGATCTTTTTATGTCTCTCTGCCTCAGCTGCTCTGTGTTCCTGTTCTCTGATTTTTATTGCATTAACAGTCTCTTGTATCTCGTCCAGTCTGCTGCTGAGCCCATCGATGGCTTGTCTCATTTCTGCATTGTCTTTCCTGACTTCCCTCACTTCCTCCCTTAGCTCTTGCATATTTCTCTGTAGAGCCATCAGCATGGTTATGACTTTTATTCTGAATTCTTTTTCAGGAAGATTCTGCATTTCCATCCCTTTAAGTTCTCTCTCCGGAGTTGTCTGGGTCTGGGTGATTTTTGTCTGTACCATATTCCTCTGTCTTTTCATGGTGATAGGAGTGGTCGCTGGTAGATGCCACGTATGTCAGCTGGGCTCTTTAAGACTTAAAAAAAAACAAGCAAAAAAAAGAAGGAAGAGAAAGAAGAAAGAAAGAAGAGAAAGAAAAAGGAAAGGGAAAAAAAAACGCTCACCTGGAGTGGATTCTGTAAGGGTGCTGTAGGTGTCACTGTTGCTCCACTATTCCACAGCGCGGCCGCGCCATTCTTTGTAGCTCTGGCCAGGGCGGAAACGAATGGGAGGCTGTTGTTCTCTGTGTATTAGTGTGGCTGCTGCCTTTTCTCAGTCACCAGCCAACGGGTCCGAAGTTCCTCAGGGACTCCCAGCCTGCTGGGCTGAGCCTGCCGGGGTGATGTTGTTCCCTCGCTGGGCCCCCCACCTCTCCAAGACTGCTACAGACAGCATGCGCTTTTCTCTTGTCCCGGGGTGCTGGCTGCTCCGACCTGGCACGTTTCTGGCTCAAAACCTGCACCTTCTGCCTCTCCAATGTCCGATGTACCGCGCGATGTGTGTCAGTGCTCCTGGCGCAGACCACCGAGGCTGGTTATTTCACAGACCTGCTCTTCCATTCCCTCCCAGCTCCGAATCCTCTTCTCCCGCCGGCGCGCTGGGCTGGGTGAGTGCTCGGGTGCCACCGGGTTGCGGCTCTGTATCTTACCCACCTCGCGGGGTGCTGAGTCCTCCCGGGTGTGGCTGCACGCTGTGCACTTTCCTGTGTGCTCTGGTCTCTCTTTTAGGAATAGTTGTATTTGCTGTATTTTCGTAGATAAATATAGTGTTGGGAAGAGATTTCTGCCGCCCTGTTCACGCCGCCATCTTCCCGGAAGTACTCGTATATGTCTTTTTGAAACTGGGCTCCTGAATTCTTAGGGTAAATTCCTAGGAATGGAATTCCTGAGTCAAATGGATTTCTATTTCGAGTTTTTTGAGGAACCTCCATACTGCTTTCCACAATGCTTGAACTAATCTGCAGTCCCACCAGCAGTGTAGGAGGGTTCCACTTTCTCCACATCCTTGCCAACATTTGTTGTTGTTTGTCTTTTGGATGGTGGCCATCCTAGCTGGTGTGAGGTGATATCTCATTGTGGTTTTAATTTGCATTTCTCTGATGATCAGTGATGTGGAGCATCTTTTCATGTGCCTGTTGGCCATCTGAATTTTTTTGGAGAAGTGTCTCTTCAGATCCGTTGCCCATTTTTTTAATTGGCTTATTTGCTTATTATTTGTTGAGGTCCGTGAGCTCTTTGTGTACAATTTTGAATGTCAACCCCTTATCAGATATGTCATTTATGAATATATTCTCCCATACTGTAGGATGCCTTTTTTTTGTTCCACTGATGGTGTCCTTTGCTGTAGAGAAGCTTTTTAGTTTGATACAATCCCATTTGTTCATTTTTGCTTTTGTTTCCCTTGCCTGTGGAGATATGTTCATGAAGAAGTTGTTCGTGTTTATATTCAAGAGAGTTTTGCCTATGTTTTCTTCTAAGAGTTTTATAGTTTCATGACTTACATTCAGGTCTCTGATCCATTTAGAGTTTACTTTTGTGTATGGAGTTAGACAATAATCCAGTTTCATTCTCTTAGATGTAGCTGGCCAGTTTTGCCAACATCAGCTGTTGAAGAGGCTGTCATTTCTCCATTGTATATCATGGCTTGTTTATCGTATATTAATTGACAGTATATGCTTGGTTTAATTTGTGGACTCTGTATTTTGTTCCACTGGTCTATGGATCAGTTGCCAGTACCAAATTGCCCTGATTACTGTGGCTTTGTAGTAGAGCTTGAAATTGGGAAGTGAGATCCCCCCTGCTTTATCCTTCCTTCTCCAGATTGCTTTGGCTATTCAGGGCTTTTGTGGTTCCATATGAACTTTAGAATGATTTGTTCCAGTTCATTGAAGAATGCTGTCAGTATTTTGATAGGGATTGGATTGAATATGTAGATTGCTTTAGGCTGGATGGCCATTTTGACAATATTAATTCTTCCTAACCAAGAGCATGGGATGAATTTCCATTTATTAGTGTCCTCTTTAATTTCTCTTATGAGTGTCTTGTAGTTTTCAGGGTATAGGTCTTTCACTTCCTTTGTTAGGTTTATTCC
>JAVSCE010011482.1:0-57420 GCA_032199065.1 Smutsia gigantea
GATATTGGTCTGTAATTTTCTATTTTGGTGAGGTCTTTGCAGGGTTTTGGTATTAGAGTTATGCTGGCTTCATAAGATGAGTTTGGAAGTATTCCCTCCTCTTCTATTTTTTGTAAAACATTAAGGAGAATGGGTGTTATTTCTTCTCTGTATGTCTGGTAGAATTCAGAGGTGAATCCATCGGGTCCGGGGTTTGTTCTTGGGTAGTTTTTTATTACCGATTTAATTAATTTAAATTGAAATAGCCATGTATGCCTACTGGCTACCAAGCTCATCAAAGCTGTGGGCATTACCAAAAGACAACCAGATGTTTTTGCCTCCTGCTGGACGTGTTCTTCCTACCAAGTTTCAAAGTTAGCTATCAGTTTACAAAAGGGACCCCAAAGGTGTCAAGACCACACGAGAACCGGCAGTATAAGAGAATTTATGCCCCTGAGGCCCACAGAAGGCGGCTGTTAACAGCCAAGGAATTCAATCCTTTCTTTTTCTAAAGTACAATTCTCCTGCAAGTCATCATCTGCAGTAAAAATGACTTAAAAGAGAGAGAATATCCCGCCAAGGATCCCATCTTTGAGAAGTTATATATAATATTAACTCTCTTTCTTACACACACACACACATATCCACACATATGGCTGTTGAGGGAGGAAATGTGAGTTTAGCTCTAGCCATATCCTCACTAATGTGTGACCTCTGGCAAGTCACTTAACCTCTCTGATGTTCGGTTCCTAATTCTGTCTGTAAATTGGAGTTGTTAATAATACCTAGTGGGCAAGGTTGTTAGAAGGTTAAGTTCCTGAAGGGCATCATAAATGTTATAGTCCTAGACAATGGCTAATTATTACTCACTAAAAAGGGAAGTCAAATCCCATATTTAAAAGGCTCTTTTGTACTGAGTTTGTGCTGCATACACATGGCCTTGAAAATCTTAGGTAATGGATATTTCAATCCTTTATATTTGTTGTAATGGGATACAACCTTCAAGAAAGGAGCATGCCAAAGCCATTGGGGAGAATGCTGGTAAGGGAGGAGTGCCTTATTTAGTATTGTGGGGCCTGGTAAGAATTCTCCCTGCTAAGATTATACTGGAAATAAAGGAAATCGCAGACTGCTTATTTCCCTTGTACTGGTTGTAATCTCCTGGAAACTTCCTGTAAAAGGCAGTTATAGCATTAAACGTAAACTGATTTCACACTCACCAGATACTACCAGACCAGCAATTGCAGTCCTATGGGAGAAAAATAAAATAGCATACTTATCCATTATACTTTGTATTAGTTTGGAAGAACATGGAAACCCTAGTGATACAGAAACAGACTCATGCCAGAGGCAAGGAAACTATTTAGAAAGATGCTTACCATTTAGTAATTCCTCTGAGAGGCAGACCTCATTAGCTGAGGGACTGGTTGGTTACACTAAAAAAAAAAAAAAAGATCATTCATCAAACAAAATACAGCATGAAAATAGAATATCCTTTGATCTGGGCACACATTAACTACAATTTTTTTT
The DNA here is from genome assembly GCA_032199065.1 of Smutsia gigantea. Taxonomy (NCBI): domain Eukaryota; kingdom Metazoa; phylum Chordata; class Mammalia; order Pholidota; family Manidae; genus Smutsia; species Smutsia gigantea. The sequence continues at coordinate 1,510 of JAVSCE010011482.1, forward strand.
TAAAATACAGAATTTTAATAACATCTGCTAAAAGGTAATGTTAAGAATAATTTTAGAAATGGAAATGTGTACATGTGTTTTATATACTGTCAGAGCCTGAAATGTTGGCATGGCTGTCTCCTCTCTTGGCTTTTCAAGTTCACAAATATCTGCTGAGAGCTTTTTAGTGCAAGGGACATTGTGTGTGAAATACTGAACTGTAGTAGGGATCAAGTCACGATAGGAAGCCAGAGGAGACTTCTCATTCCCATCATTGTGTCAGTCAATACAGTTTCATTTATATATATGCACAGAGCTTTGGAATAATATTTCACTTGAAAAGCCTGTATTACTTCCAACCACTGTGGAAAAAAACACCAAAAAATATGAAATGCAGCCTCTGTCTTCAAGCCATTTAAAATTTAACTGGGAAAACAAACTCATAAAAAGGTTCATTAGCAAAAGAAAAAAAAAGAGTGTGATAGAATTATCCATACAAGTGTAAAACAGTACTGACCAAAATAAAATAACTTGAGAAGACAAATTGAGTTAGGAAATACAATCACTAAGGGCCAAATGGTCTGTAAAGAGGTTGAAAGCCTTGAATTGGAGCCGTACATGCCACCTGCCAGTGTCTCCATAAGGACAAGCCACCTTTGCTGTCCTTGTGACCCGTGGTCAGACACCTACATGGAATGCAGAACCCACTTGTATCTTCTTAACTTTGATGATGTCTTGTACTGGCAATTACTTGACAATTGTGCCATGAATGCTTTGGATAATTCATCACATAGAACCGGCTTTATTAAGTGGCTGTGGCTAATTCCTAACTCTGGAAAATGGTATGGAGAGCAACTGCTGAGCACCTGCTATTGTGCCCAGCTTCAGCCTTCCAACAGACCTACCTGCAAACGCACAGCCAAGCAATTACAAGTACCCCTTGCCCTGCTGCCTCATGACCAGGCAGATGGAGTTGGAACTTCTGGTGAACCTGTGATCTATATTCATCTTCTCAGACAGCTTTTAAAGTCTTACTGGATCCACTTTCCCTTGACCTTGACTAGTATGTATCTACCTTAGCTTATGATATACCTTGGGCCACCCTTTCTTTGTCTTCTGCTGGGATAGAGGTTTCAATCAGGGAGTGTGCAGAGATGGGATGACACAAGCAGTTGATATAACCACAGAAAGGAGAAGACCATGGAGGGCTAAGAAGGTCCAAGTACGGGCATACTTGTGAAAAAGCAGATTTGTCAGTCCCATTACAGATCTGCTGATCACAATGTCTGCAATGGGGCCGAGGAATCTGCATTTATAGCAGTATTTGCAGTGTACTCACCAAGACAAAAAAATCTTTTTATCATGGAAAATTCCAAATATATATAAAATAGCTTAGTGTGCTCACCATCAATCCATAAACAAACTTATTTCATGTATATCCCTACCCACTTCTCCCCACTCTTCACCTCACTGGATTACTTTGAAGCAAATCTCAGATACAATATCATTTCATCTGTTAATATTTCACTATAAATTTCTGAAAGATAAGACTTTAAAAAACACAACCACACACTAGTACTCCCCAATTCTCAAATTTTGAAATAGTTCAAATAAGGATCCAAATAAAAGTCTCACACATTGCATTTGGTTGCTATGTCTCTTAGACCTCTTGAGGTCCAGACATGAGGATAGACTAGGTAAGGCCTCTTGAATTTAGGGCAGCTACTGATAAAGTCAGACTAGAAGACTAGAAGGCCTCTGAACCTCAATGAACAACCATTTCTGAGAGTCTTGGAGTAGAAGACTCAGGGCTCTGGCTAGCCCAAGACAATTTTCTAAAAAGTTGGTAAGATCTTGAACATCTGGGTGAGAGGAGAGAGCTATAAATGCATCCTTAAAAAGGCACAAAAGTCCTGAGAATTATATGGGAGAACACCAAAGAAAATGAATGGTTTGTGTCTTGGTCATGGGATTGGGAATAATCTAAAAAGCATTAATTTGGGCTGTTGATCATATCTTGCCCCTTTGGGTGAGCAATGTCTGTGAAAGTGGTCAACACAGTGCCTTGCATGTGATAGCCAAGATGGTTTTCATATCTTCTCCCAAAGCCTGTAACTGATAATTTCCCTGGTGCCCTTGACCCTCAAATGGATGTAAATCTTCAAAAGAAAAGGTCTTTACCAGTGACCCAGTTTTTCTTGCACTTATTAACCCTGAGAGCTATCATTTTTTGATGACTCATTCAGGGGTAGGCCATGGGTCTAAGCAAGACTGGTAGGTACACAGAAGAAAACTGATAGTTATTTGTTGAATGAATGAACAAGGCTACTAAATGCTTTACATTTAACCTTCCAAGCAACTGCCACCACCGTGTCATGGAGTTTATTATCTCTGTTTTACAAAATCATAGTAAGAGCTAGGACTTACTGAGCTCTTAAACTGTTCTCCGGGCTTTATGTATATTATTACCTCATTCATTAGTACAGCAGCTTGCGGAGTTAGGTATGATTATCCCCATTCTACACAGGCACAGAGTTAAAGTAACTTGTCTAGAACACATAACTGATAGGACTTGATTCAAATCTGAGCAGCCAAAGTGGTAGCAGGAGTACTGGAGAGAGAGTTGGACGGCACCACTACTCCCAGTTACGGGCTCTTCCCAGGAACAAGAAAAAAGTGCAGGTTCGGAGTTCACAGAGATAACCTGTGACTATCTTGGATCCCCTGCTCTCTCCCTGTCACCAACATTGCCCCTTCCTAGTTCTAAGGACAATGCTACTGCAGAGGCATGAAGCAAGAGTTATAAAAAACAAAACGGAAACACTTCAGAAATCAACGGGATGGGTTTTAAAATTTTTTTGGCAGACTGGTTTCGCTCCTTTACTTATTTAAACATTTATTAATTACCTAGCATGGGCAACAAACAAAAACAGTTAACAGGCACGGGGACGCACTCCCAAGAACAGCAATTCTTAAACTTCCTGGGGACGGGTGGCTGAGTGCTGGCTTGGGAGGTTCTCTCACTTTGTTCTTGCCCAAGAATCTACCCCTCAAGGTGGCAGGAGCGGCAACCTTTATTCTTAGGTCGCATACGCCTGGGAATGCAGATGAAAGCACTGCGCAGAGCTAGACTAATACCTAGGGAGGTGCGTCAGAAACCTGGGACTCAGTCCCGCAGGCCACATCCTGGGCAGACTGGCTTTCTAGGCAGAGAAGAGAGTAGAATTTGCAGAGCCTGTAGCTCTGAGTCCTCCGGTCCGGCGGACCCTAGGCACCTACCCGAAACCCCAGCAGGTTTCTGTGCAAAAACCGCTGGAGATGAATACATATATTGTCCTCTAACAATGCAAACGTGACAGCTGCCTATTCACTAATCGTTCCGCCTCCGTTTAGAGCAGTTCGGGCTAGAGGCATCTTCTGCGCTATAGATGGAACCTCACCCGCAGCAGGAGTTATTTCCTGTGCTTCAGGCTGTGCCAGATTCCTACTGTGGGCTTCAATGGAAGTCGTTCTCCATTAACAACCACTGTAGCTTGCGGGGTTGAATGCCCTGCACAGAATGCTCCTCGCACGGTAAGAATCCAAGGCAATGAAACTAACTCTATCTCTGTCTCTGACACATACATGCACAGGCACACACTCCCACTGTCCATGTATCTAGGGGGCTGCAACAGTGCAACCAGAGGGACAGCAGGCGGAGCTCTCTTTGTACAGTCCCTCCCTCTGACCCCCACCAATTAAAGATGAACTCATGCCAGTTCCATTCTTTGCTCTGCAAGGAAAACACACACACACACACACACACACACACACACACACACGGCAGAACAGAGTAGACTCTTTCAGCACACTGTCAGTCCAGCCTCTGCTCAAACAACCCGGATATTCCGCGGCGAGGAACGGGGAGCATCGCGCCGCAACAATGCAACCTCCCAAGCAGCTCACACCCCCGCCTCCTATCGCAGCGTGCCAAGAGTTTGGAGCGCGCGCACGCACACTGGGCACGGTGTTCTCGTGTATCCCTCCGCCTCCCTACTTTCCCCGCTCAGAGCTTGGCAACGATTAGGAAAAGGAAGGGAGGAGGGAACTACTTTCCTGAAACTTGCTATGCTGCACACGACTTCGAGTAGCAGTGATTCGCCCGGGGGCCGCAGCTTTCAGGTCTCCTGCCCACATGCCCTCACAGCCCGGGTACCCCGCTCGGCAGCCCCACTCTGTGCCTGTCTAGTTCCCCGGGGGAAGCCGGCGGCCTCCACCTGTGGGCGCCCCCGGTTCGGGCGGCGGCGGCGGAAGGAGCGAGCGGCGTGAGCGCCCCCACCGCCCCCCTCGCGGTTCCCCTCCTGCGGGCGTGAGGAGCTGGCCCGTCGAGGTACTGGTGGGTAACGGCTGGTAGGGCAGTTGGGGCCGCCCTCCTCGCGCCCCGCCGCCTCTCGGGACCTCGCACCCGGGCTCGCGGGCTCTTCCTCGACGCGGGCGGGTACGTTGGCTACCGGTCCCAGCCCACTCGCTCCCAACCGCCTCCTGGAGGCGTCCCGTCTGGAGAGCCTGGAGGAATCCGCCGCCGAGGGGCCCCTCGCCCGGCTCTGCGTGTTCCTGAGAAGCGCCCCGGTCGCCGCCGGCGAGGCGAGAGATGGTGGGGTGGGCTCCGGCGGGGCCGCGCCGCCGCCGTCCGGAGTCTGGGTTCGGCACCCTGCCGCCGGCCGCCACCGAACGGAGCTCGCCTTCCTCGTCGCCGCATCCCTGAGGGAAGCGCCGCCTCTGCTCCCGGCTTCTCCGGCCGCCCGCCGCGCCCCACCCCCGTGCCCGGATCGGCAGCTCTCCGCTCCGCCTGCTCAGCCCGCGCCCCTCTCCCTACCCAACCACCGTCCCGGCCCCCTCGCTCGGCCGTGAGGCGGGGGAGAAGGTGAGTTTCCCCCGCGGGGGGGGGGGCGAGGGTCTCGGCGAGGGGGACACCGTGGTGAGGCCTCTGAGCCGCTGCCCTCGCGCCCCCCCGGCCGCCGCGTGCTCCTCGGTGCTTGGTCCTCCGACTGCTGTTGCTCCGCCGCCTGATCGGATCACGGTGAGGGAAAGATGAGTGAGGAGACGGCGACTTCTGACAACGAGTAAGCGCCTGGGTCTTTATTATCAGCCACCCCCCCCCCACCGCCCCCAACACCAGTATTTCCTTGGCGCTTGCCCAGACCCCGGGGACTTGGGTGCCTGAAAGCTCGCAGCCCTGCAGAGTTCCGTGCATCTTGTTCTGGAGATAACATTAGATTTTTTTAAGCCATTTTATTTCTTGGCGGCACCCCCCCCCCCGCCCCTCTCCCCGACATCCATTCGTTTCCTTCTGGGGGAGGTTCAGAGTGTTGGGGTGGGATGGCAACTGTACGTTACGTCCCTGAGGGGGCACAGTGTTGACGGATGGAGGCGGGATAGAAATCACCCCGTTGCCTGACCCGCCTGGCCCGTCCATTTACATTTTAGCATACCAATAATCCCAAAGGTGATATCTGAGACACCAAATGACAGTTTTTAGTGGGATGATTGCTCCCCCCACCCCATTTGAAATGTACTTATATGGGACAACTTGGAAATTACCTCACGCAGACTTTTAGAATTGTTTTCATAAATGTATCCTGCTTTATTAATAAGTTTTTCTTTAGGGGCTTTGTTTTGTTTTGGTAGGACAAGAATAATATGTTTTGCATATATAATATTTTGATGAAATATTAACTCTAAATGGTGCAAACTCTTGAGGTTTTAATGAAAATTATTTTTATTCTAGGAAGTTATGTGTTTAGTAATCAGTTTTATTAGAGCCACAATTTTTGTGTGTTAGCTAAATGACAAAGTTCATAAAGAAGGAACTTATTTGGCTATAGCTTTTATTCTGATATCATTTTTAATATATAATGTTTTGAAGTAGTAATTTACTACTTATAATCATATATTATGAAGAAACAAAAGAGGTAAAATATAGAAGACATAACTTAAAGCCTTAGCATAGTTTTAAAAACTGTCCTGTAATAGGGATTCTATTTGGGCCTTACATATATTTTTACCTTTTTCTTTGCTACTTTTTAAAATGCCACAATCGTTAGGAATTTAATTACAGTAGAGACTGTTCTTAGCACTCAAGACTGTTTCTTCACTTTATTTCAATCTTTAAAAGAAGTGCACATCACCAATACCTTGGGACACTTATCCTTTTCTAGATAGATGTTGTGGTAAAATCCAGTAAGGCCTTTAGAGGCTTCATTTTGAAATCCTCTAGCTACATGCTCTGTTATTTGAAAATAGCATTCTTTGTGGAAGGATACATAGCTCTCAGAGATTGATGATGAGTACATATTTAATCAAGAATTTGTGAAGGATCTATTATGTGTATGACTTTGTTTTATGTGATGGCAAATATGGGGAAGCATTGGTGAAAGTTTGCTTTTCTTCTCCAGCCATCAATAAGACCTGGAACTGCCTTAAAAGTGCCATTAAAAAAAAATCCCTTCCATGCAAGAGAAATATTTTATTTCAGATAATGTATAAAATGATCTTTAAAGTGAATAAGTAATAATAATTTATTTGCTCTTCTGCCACTCAGATAACACGTCTTAACATTTTATATGTAATTAAACCTTTCCTTTCCTATATGATGTAAATGATGAATCATAACCGTTTATCAGATATTTATTGTGCCAAACACATGTGATAAGCACATGTGTTATTATACACATATATTCTCAACGGAATGGAATTGCATAGTAGATATCATAACTCAATCTATTGTGACTATTTTCCTATGTCATTAAATAAAAAGAGGTGCAAATTTTAAATTGTTTTATTCTTTCTGCTAAATTGCTATGTAGAAAAGAAAAACTCAGTATGTAAGAGTGCTTATACCTTGAAATGTCTGTCCAATTCCCTTTGAAACATTATTTGCCAGTTTTGAAGGTAGAGATGAGATCGTATCCCTATTTTTAAAATGTGCTGGGTAGTAAAATAAAATTCTTAAGGAAACAACTTGGTAGGTTGGGGCAACAGGACTGTTCTTAAATACTGTGTTTTAAATAGAATTAAAGTGATCATATAGAAGGCGTTTGCAGATAATTTAACTCTTACCAACTTTTATGCAGTATGGGATAATATGTAAAGAATGTTGGGCTTGGAGTCGGGAGATGCATTTCTGTCCTAGCTTTCACTAATATATTCTGTGATTCTGGGCAAGTGGTAGCCTCTGTGGGCCTCAAGTCTGCTCAGTTGTAAATCAAGCAGTTTGAACTAAGTATCATTATGCGACTTTCCTGTGCCAAATTACCCTAAAGTAATACAGTGATAGACAAATTGCAAGTCACTGGACTTGTAACATACATATTTGTTAATTTTATTATCTTGTTGTTTTGTCATATTTAAGCAAATAAAAGGCTTCCAGTAGAGATCTGGTAGTATGCTGAAGTAAAAGCATGAATTTTGAAGAATGAAGATAAAACATTTGGAAACAATTGGTATATTTATAATCTTTTAAGACTTATCTTGGGCTTAATGCCATGTGTCTTTGATAATATATACACTTCACAGATGAAGAACTTCATAGTGCTTTTTTTTTTTAATATGGCCTCTGGATGAGTAAGTGAGCAAGTCTATTGGGTTTGAATACCAACTTGAGTCCTCTAAGAGGAATATACCAACAAGATAACAGCCCTCATGCTTAACTTACTGGCTAAGACATGTCAAAAGTAAGTCTTTTGTTGTTGTTTATGCAAATCATAGTAATCTAGCACTAAGGGGTAAATTTTACATTTAATTAGTTTAAGAAGTTAATGCAGATAGTGAAATTTTTTCTTTCTTTATTATTTAGATTTAATTTGCCTTTTATGAAAAGTTTTGTGTCATAGCTGCATCTCATTTTAGAGTCCAAAACCAAAGTCATTACAGATCCCTAAAGTGGTGTTTTTGTGGCACTCACACAATGGTTTGAAATGAAAAAAACAAAAAATAAAAAAACTACTGATAGTTTTTGTTTAAAATTAGTATATTATTATTTTTTTGAATTTTATTGTGAAATGATTATCACAGTAAGTTTAGTTAACATCCTTCAACATACATAGTTACAAATTATTTTTTCTTGCGATGTGAACTTTTGAAGTTTTTTCTCTTAACAACTTTTCAATACACAAGACATTATTGCTCACCATGCAACGAACAAGTTCCAATACAGTGAACAAGGTCCCACAAGGTGAACAATGCAAAGGCAGTCAGTCATATGAGAGAAACTAATTCAGTTACTATAATCAATCAAGTCAACTATGATTATTCATATGATTTTTATACTTAAATTATAAGTGAATCCCACATTTCCCCCTTTTTTGTTTTAATTGATGCAAATGCATATGCATATATTTGTGGAAGGTATCAGAATAATGATTAGCTGGGCTCGGCCTGTGACATAGCTTGTCACAGGCCATGTCTCTCTCGTCTGGAGGGGTGAGGTTCTATGCCTCACCTCAGTTGGCCCCCATGTTGCTCACCTGAGGTCCCTTGTGATGTGCCTGTCTTAGGTTGTTCCTCCCATGAGGAATCTTACCCGTCTCTGGCTAACCAGCCATCTCCTGGGACCAAACAGGGAGATAAAATACGAAAGAGAGGACAGCCAGTAGCTATAATTCTGGATAAAATCACAATATACATGATTATTTTCTTGCAGCAAATGCAGGTGGGGAATCAGCATATGATTTCACAGAGTTGTTTAAAAGGAGTCACTTATTTCTTGAAGTTAATTCTTGAAAAGTAGCATATGCTTGTATTGGCTTTAAAAGACCAACAACTGCCTTCCACACACAATAGGAGAACAGGACTACAAATGCATAACAGTATTAGACCTACAATTATAGGCCATATCCAATGAAACAAAGAAAACCAATTTAACAGTCCAGGCGTTTGTGAAAACTTATCAATAACATGGTGAATGTTGTCTATTTGATCTTGAATAGTATGCGAAAAATCAGACAAATTAAAACAACACATCCCTGGAAATTGTTCACATCCCATATGTTCTTTTTTTTAAATCACTTATTCTTTTATTAGCTTCTCCTAAGTATACTTTTTTAAATAATTTATTTTGGATCATTAATCTACACTTACATGTGCAATATTATGATTATTAAAACTACCCCCTTCATAAAGTCCCCCCCCCCACCAACCCCATTACAGTCACAGTCCATCAGTGTAGTGAGATGCTATAGAATCACTACTTGTCTTCTCTGAGTTGTACAGCCCTCCCCATGCCCCCCCAACATTACATCTGCAATTATAATGCCCCTTTTCCCCTTTTATCCCTCCCTTCCCACCCATCTTCCCCCATCCCTTTCCCTTTGGTCGCTATTAGTCCGTTCTTGGGTTCTGTGAGTCTGCTGCTGTTTTGTTCCTTCAGTTTTTTTCTTTGTTCTTATACTCCACATATGAGTGAAATCATTTGATACTTGTCTTTTTCGGCTTGGCTTATTTCACTGAGCATAATACCCTCTAGCTCCATCCATGTTGTTGCAAATGGTAGGATTTGTTTTCTTCTTATGGCTGAATAATATTCCATGGTGTATATGTACCACATCTTCTTTATCCATTCATCGACTGATAGACACTTAGGTTGCTTCCATTTCTTGGCTATTGTAAATAGTGATGCAATAAACATAGGGGTGCATCTATCTTTTTCAAATTGGGCTGCTGTATTCTTAGGGTAAATTCCTAGGAGCGGAATTCCTGGGTCAAATGGTATTTCCATTTTGAGTTTTTTGAGGGACCTCCATACTGCTTTCCACAATGGTTGAACTAATTTACATTCCCACCAGCAGTGTAGGAGGGTTCCCTTTTCTCCACATCCTCGCCAACATTTGTTGTTGTTTGTGTTTTGGATGTTGGCCATCCTCACTGGTGTGAGGTGATATCTCATTGTGGTTTTAATCTGCATTTCTCTGATGATTAGCGATGTGGAGCATCTTTTCATGTGCCTGTTGGCCATCTGAATTTCTTCTTTGGAGAAGTGTCTATTCATGTCCTCGGCCCATTTCTTAATTGGATTATTTGCTTTTTGTTTGTTAAGGTGCATGAGTTCTTTATATATTTTGGATGTCAACCCTTTATCAGATACGTCATTTATGAATATATTCTCCCATACTGTAGGATGTCTTTTTGTTCTACTGAAGGTGTCCTTTGCTGTACAGAAGCTTTTCAGCTTGATATAGTCCCACTTGTTCATTTTTGCTTTTGTTTCCCTTGCCCGGGGAGATATGTTCATGAAGAAGTTGCTCATGTTTATGTCCAAGAGATTTTTGCCTATGTTTTTTTTAAGAGTTTTATGGTTTCATGACTTACATTCAGGTCTTTGATCCATTTTGAGTTTACCTTTGTGTATGGGGCTAGACAGTAGTCCAGTTTCATTCTCTTACATGTAGCTGTCCAGTTTTGCCAACACCAGCTGTTGAAGAGGCTGTCATTTCCCCATTGCATATCCATGGCTCCTTTATCCTATATTAATTGACATGTATGTTTGGGTTTGTATCTGGGCTCTCTATTCTGTTCCACAGGTCTATGGACCTGTTCTTGTGCCAGTATCAAATTCTCTTGATTACTGTAGCTGTGTAGTAGAGCTTGAAGTCAGGGAACGTAATCCCCCCTGCTTTATTCTTCCTTCTCAGGATTGCTTTGGCTATTCGGGGTCTTTTGTGGTTCCATATGAATTTTAGACCTATTTGCTCTAGTTCATTGAACAATGCTATTGGTTATTTGATAGGGATTGCATTGAATCTGTAGATTGCTTTATGCAGGATGGCCATTTAGACAATATTAATTGTTCCCAGCCAAGAGCATGGGATGAATTTCCATTTGTAGTGTCCTCTTTAATTTCTCTCATGAGTGTCTTGTTGTTTTCAGGGTATAGGTCTTTCACATCCTTGGTCAGGTTTATTCCTAGGTATTTTATTCTTTTTGATGCAGTTGTGAATGGAATTGTTTTCCTGATTTCTCTTTCTGCTGGTTCATCGTTCGTGTATAGGAATGCAACAGATTTCTGTGTATTAATTTTGTATCCCGCAACTTTGCTGAATTCTGATATTAGATCTAATAGTTTTGGAGTGGATTCTTTATGGTTTTTTATGTACAATATCATGTCATCTGCAAACAAGGACAGTTTGAGTTCTTCCTTGCAGATCTCGATGCCTTTTATTTCTTGTGTTGTCTGATTGCTGTGGCTAATACCTCCAGTAATATGTTGAATAAAAGTGGGGAGAGTGGGCATCCTTATCATGTTCCTTATTTCAAAGGAAGACCTTTCCGCTTCTCACTGTTAAGTGTGATGTTGGCTGTGGGTTTGTCATATATGGCCTTTATTATGTTGAGGTACTTGCCCACTATACCCATTTTGTTGAGAGTTTTTATCATGAATGGATGTTGAATTTTGTCGAATGCTTTTTCAGCATCTATGGAGATGATCATGTGGTTTTTGTCGTTCTTGTTGTTGATGTAGTGGATGATGTTGATGGATTTTCGAATGTTGTACCATCCCTGCATCACTGGGGTGAATCCCACTCGATCATGATGGATGATTTTTTTGATGTATATTTGAATTCGGTTTGCTAATATTTTGTTGAGTATTGTTGCATCTATATTCATCAGGGATATTGGTCTGTAATTTTCTTTTTTTGTGGTGTCTTTGCCTGGTTTGTGGTATTAGAGTAACATTGGCCTTGTAGAATGAGTTTGGGAGTATTCCCTCCTCTTCTACCTTTTTAAAGACTTTAAAGAGGATAGGTATTATTAGGTCTTCACTAAATGTTTGATAAAATTCAGCAGTGAAACCATGGTCCAGGTGTTTTGTTCTTAGGTAGTTTTTTGATTACCAAGTGCATTTCTTTGCTGGTAATTGGTCTATTCAGATTTTCTGTTTCTTCCTGGGTCAGCCTTGGAAAGTTGTATTTTTCTAGAAAGTTGTCCATATCTTGTAGGTTATCCAGTTTGTTAGCATATAATTTTTCATAGTATTCTCTCATAATTATTTGTATTTCTGTGGTATCCTTAGTGATTTTTCCTTTCTCATTTATAATTCTGTTCATGTTTGTAGACTCTCTTTTTTTCTTGATAACTCTGGCTCCGGGTTTACCTATTTTGTTTATTTTCTCAAAGAACCAGCTCCTTCTTTCATTGATTGTTTCTACTGTTTTATTCTTCTCAATTTTATTTATTTCTGCTTTAATCTTTATTATGTCCCTCCTTCTACTGACTTTGGGCCTCATTTGTTCTTCCTTTTCTAGTTTCATTAATTGTGAGTTTAGACTGTTGATTTGGGATTGTTCTTCTTTCCTGAGGTAAGCCTGTATTGCAGTATATTTCCCTCTTAGCACAGCTTTCGCTGCATTCCACAGATTTTGTGGTGTTGAATTGTTGTTGTCATTTGTCTCCATATATTGCTTCATCTCTGTTTTTATTTGGTCATTGATTAATTATTTAGGAGCATGTTATTAAGCATCCATGTGTTTGTGGGCTTTTTCGTTTTCTTTGTGTAATTTATTTGTAGTTTCATACCTTTGTGATCTGAGAAGCTGGTTGGTACAATTTCAGTCTTCTTGAATTTACTGAGGTTCTTTTTGTGGCCTAATATATGATCAATTCTTGAAAATGTTCCATGTGCACTTGAGAAGAATTTGTATCCTGCTGCTTTTGGATGGCATGTTCCGTAGATGTCCATTAGGTCCATCTGTTCTAATATGTTGTTCAGTGCCTCTGTCTCTTTATTTTCTGTCTCATTCACCTGTCCTTTGGAGAGAGTGGTGTGTTGAAGTCTAAAATGAATGCATTGTATTCTATTTCCCCCTTTAATTCTGTTAGTATTTGTTTCACATATGTAGGTGATCCTGTGTTAGGTGCATAAATATTTATAATAGGTATATCATCCTGTTGGACTGACCCTTTCATCATTATGTAATGTCCTTCTATGTCTCTTGTGACTTTCTCTGTTTTGAGGCATATTTTGTCTGATACAAGTACTGCAACTCCTGCTTTTTTCTCACTATTATTTGCATGAAATATCTTTTCCCATCCCTTTACTTTGAGTCTGTGTATGTCTTTGGGTTTGAAGTGAGTCTCTTGTAGGCAGCATATAGATGGGTCTTGTTTTTTTATCCATTCAGTAACTCTGTGTCTTTTGATTGGTGTATTCAGACCATTTACATTCAGGGTGATTATCGATAGGTATGTACTTTTTGCCCTTGTATGCTTTCGATTTGTGGTTACCAAAAGTTCAAGGACAATTCCCTTACTATCTAACAGTCTAATTTAACTGCTTCGTATATTATCGCAACACAACCTAAAGGTTCTTTTTTTTTTCTCCTTTTTCTTCCTCCTCCATTCTTTGTATGTTATGAATCATATTCTGTACTCTTTGTCTTTCCTTGGATGACATCTGTTTAGCTTTAGGAATACTTCTATATATAGGAGTCCCTCCAAAATGCCGTGTAGAGGTGGTTTGTGGGAGGTAGTTTCTTTCAGCTTTTGCTTGTCTGAAAATTGTTTAATCCCTCCTTCAAATTTAAATGATAACCTTTCCGGGTAGAGTATTTTTGGTTCAAGGCCTTTCTGCTTCACTGGATTAAATATATCATGCCACTCTCTTCTGGCCTGTAAGGTTTCTGTTGAGAAGTCTGATGACAGCCTGATGGGTTTTCCTTTGTATGTGATCTTATTTCTCCTTCTAGCTGCTTTTGAAAGTTTGTCTTTATCCTTGATCTTTGCCATTTTAATTATTGTATGTCTTGATGTTGTGTCTTTCTTGGGTCCCTGATGTTGGGAGATCTGTGCACCTCCATGGCTTGAGAGACTTATCTCCTTCCTCAGATTGGGGAAGTTTTCAGCAATTACCTCCTGAAAGACACTTTCATCCCTTTTTCTCTCTCTTCTTCTTCTGGTACCCCTATAACGTGAATATTGTTCCATTTGGATTGGTCACACAGTTCTCTCAATATTCTTTCATGCTTAGCAATCCTTTTTTCTTTCTGTGCCTCAGCTTCTTTGTATTATTCCTCGTCTCTAATTTCTATTCCATTTACCATCTCTTCTACTACATCTAATCTGCTTTTAAATTCCTTCATTGTGTGTTTTATTTCAGATATGGTATTTCTTAATGATTGAATCTCCATCTTAAATTTGTTCCTGAGGTCTTGAATATTTTTCTGTACCTCCATAAGCATGTTTATAATTTTTATTTTGAACTCTTTCTGGAAGATTTGTGAGTTCAGTGTCATTTGGCCCTCTTTCTGGGGTTTGTGAGATTTTGGTCTGAACCATGTTCTTTTGATGTTTCATATTTCTGTGTGGTGCCCACTAGTGTGCAGAAACTCCAGTGTTTGGAACTGCGTGAGGTTGGGGGATGGAGGAGAGTCGAGCTGGTGCCTGAGGGACGAAAGATCTCTTTCCTGTCTCCCGTTTGGGCTGCCTGTGTCCAGTGTCAGATGCAGTGGACCAAGAACACCTGTGTAATCCTCTGTGCTTTGTGTATCTAGCTGTTGTAGGCCAGGTCTCTCTCTGGCTTTCCTGATGCCTGCGCAGTTACTGTGGGTTTGCGAGCAGGTGCCTGCCAGCCAGTTGGAAGACTTGGTTGGCTCTGTGTCACAGTGGGGAGCCTCGGAGCTGAGTCTGCAGGCAGGGGGGTGGAGCACCTGAAGCTCCTCAAAGTTCCCAGCCAGCTGGGCAGAGCATGCCCAGGCAACCTTGTCCGGCTCTCCCTTCTCCCGGGCAGCAAGCCCCATGCAAACCCCACACCTTCAGGAGCCCTCTTGCTGCTAGGAAGCCTCTCAGACTCCCTGCCTTTCCTCTGACACAGAGCGCCGGGTGTGGATCCCCTCCTCCACAAATGGCCAGAATGTCAATTTCACAGGCAATCCACCTGTCCAAGCTCCCCAAAGCCCAGGGCACCACACAATATAAGATTCTGCTCACAAAGCAGATGTCTATCCTTAGGTGTCCAGCAGTCCCAGGCTTCCACCCCCTCTCCTGCTCCATTTCTCTTCCTCCTGCCGGTGAGCTTGGGTACGGGAAGGGCTTGAGTCCCGCTGGATTAAGGCTTTCTCACGTTACCCTGTTTCTTGAGGTTTGCTCTGTTCGTGAGGTCTGTATGCAGTCTGGTTCAGCCTTCTTGTTGCTGTCTGAAGGTTAGTTGTATTTATTAACTATATTTTTGTACTGTTTGTGATTTTGGGAGGAGCTCTCCATCTCACCTCTCACGCCGCCATCTTGAATTCTCAGATCCTGTTATCTTTTACCAGTGTTCCCAGCGATAACATTTTTCAGAGCTATCGTATATCACAATCAAAATATATATTCACATTGATATAATCCATCATATTCAGTTTTGTCCCAGTTTTCCTTGTACTTGTTTGGGTGTGTATTTAGGCCTGTAGAGTGTTCCTCTACCACAAAAAAGATAAAAACAGTTCAGTAACCACAAGAATTCTTCCTCCTGTTACTATTTTATGACCACATCCACCTACTCCTTGGCTTGGCAACCGCTCATGTGTTCTCCATTTCTATAATTTTTTCATTTCAAAAATGTTATATAATTAGTATCATAAGTCTGTAACCTTTCAGGATTGGCTTTTTTCATTCAGACCTGTTCCTTGAGGGTTAAGCAGGTTGTTGAGTATGGCAATAGTTTGTTCCTTTTTATTGTTTACTGGTATTAAGTGATGTATTTGTACCAAAGTTTGTTTAACCATTGACTCATTGAAGGGCATGTCAGCTGTTTGCAGTTTTGGGTTATTGCAAATAAAGCTACTGTGGACATTCATGTGCAAGTTTTTCTGTGAATTTTTGTATCTCCGGGATAAATGACCAAGAGTGAATTGCTGGATTGTATGGTAGTTTTATGTTTAGTTTTTTGAGAAACTGCCAATCATTTCCCCAGAGTACCATGTTAAACTTCAGCTAGCATACTGTGAATAATCCAGTTTGTAGTTATTTTGACCAGCATTTATTCATTTTTTTATTTTAGTCATTGTGATTGGTGTATAATGATAGTGCACTGTGGTTTTAATTTGCATAGCCCTAATGGCTAATGATGTTGAATATCTTTTCATGTGCTTATTTGTACCCTGTTTGGTGAAAAATCTGTTCATATCTTTGCCTATTTTCTTACTGGATTGTTTGGGGTTTTTTGCTGTTGAATTTTGAGATTTCTTTATATATTCTTTTTCTACTCCTTTGTTGGGATATGTGGTTTACAAATATTTTTTTCCTAATCTGTAGCTCTTCTTAATATCTTCTTCACAGGGTTTTTTGTAGAGCAAAGATTTAAATTTTGATGAAGTCCAATTTATCATTGTTTCCTTTCATGGGTCATGATTTTTTTTTGTCAACTCTAAGAACTCTTGACCCAAAGATTTATCCTAGTTTTTTTTTCCTGTAAGTTTTATAGCTTTACATTTTATATTTAAGTCCATGGTTAGTTTCATTTTTTTATATATATAGGGTATGATACTTAGGTCAAGGTTCATTTCTTTTGCCTATGTCCAGTTTTTCCAGCAGCATTTGTTGAAAAGGTTGTCTTTCCTGCATTTGAATACCTCTGTACTCTTGATAAAAATCGGTTGAGTGCTTTTGTGTAGGTTCTCCATTTTGTTCTGTTGCTCTATTGGTTTATTTCTCCGCAAGTATCATACACTGTATTACTATGGTATCTATGTTGTAAGCCCTAATATTGGGTAGGATGATTTCTCCCATTTTATTCTTCTTTCTCTGATTATTTTAGCTATTACAGGGTCTGTGCTGTTCCATATAAATTTTAGAATAATCCTATCTATGTCTACAGAAATCCTTAACTGGGATTTTGATAGGAAGTGTATTAAACCTGCGGATCCGTTTAGGAAGAATTGATATCTTTACTATGTTGAATCTTCTAATCTATGCACATGGTATGTCTCTAGTAAGGTCTTTGAATTATTTCATTAGCATTTTGTGATTTTTAGTATATAGATACTATATTTGTTTTATTAAGTGTGTGTTTAATTTTTCTTGGAGCAATTATAAATAGTATTGTGTTTATAATTTTGGTTAGTGCATGCTTGTATGTGTATGTGATTAATTTTTCCTGCATCCTGTTACCTTGCTGAATTATGAGATTTTTTGTAGATTCCCTGGATTTTTTAATATAGACAGTCATGTCATCTACAAATACAGTTTTATTCCTTCCTTTTCATTCTGTATGTGTTTTATTTATTTTTCTTCCCTTATTACAGTGGCTGGAACTTCCAGTTTTATATTGAGTAAGAATGGTAATAGTGAACATGCTTGCTTTGTTCAGATCTTAGTGGAAACACATTCAGTCTTTAATGCTAGATTGTAGTGTTAACTGTAGGGTTTGTTATAGATAATATGTATCGAGTTAAGGTGATTCCATTGTATTCCTCACGTGCTGATAGTTTTTATTGTGAATGGGTATTGAAATTTGTGAAATTTTGCTTTTGATATGGTCACATCTTAGCTTGTTATGATAGATTACATTGACTAATTTTTGAAAAAGTTGACACAGCCTTATGTACCTATAATAAATGCCACCTAGCATGGTATATATGATCTTTTTATATATTGTTGGATTTGACTTACCACTCTTTGGTTGAGGAATTTAATGTCTGAGTTCATTTCATGAAAGATGATGTGTAATTTTCTTTTTTGGTACTGTTTTTGTCTGGTGTTAGTTTATCAGTATAATTCTGACCTCATAACATGAATTGAGAAGTGTTCCCTTCTGCTTTCTGGAAGGGATTGTGTAAAATTGGTGTTAGTTTCTCTTTAAGTTATTTGGTAGAAAATTCTCAGTGAAACCATCAGTTTAGAGAGATCTCTTTTTGAGAGCTTTTTTAAATTACAAATTCAGTTTCTTTAATGTTTATTGGACTCAATGTTATCTATTTTATCTTGGTTGAGGTTTGATAATGTCTAATTTTTCAAAGAATTGGTCCATTTCTTCTAAATTGTCCAATTTATGAGTGTAAAGTTGTTCTTAATATGGCAATTATTCTTTTAGAGGCTGCAGTCTCTTTAGCAGTGCCCTGTTCATTCCTGAAGCTGTGATTTGTGTTTTTCATTTTTAATGTGTGAGTCTTGCTAGAGATTTATCTATTTTTTTTGCTGTTTTTAAACCTGCTTTATATGTCATTGATTCCCCCCACCAGCCCCCATTTCCAATTTGTTTCATTTCTGTTTTTTTTTTTGTTTTCTTCCTTCTGCTTGCTTTTGGTTTATTTTGCTCTCTTTTTTGTTTCTTAATGTAGTAGCTTCAGTTACTGACTTGAGACCTCTCTTCATTCTGGTATCCATAGGAGCCTTTTGAAAGGTTTCAATTCAGTTTACTACAAAAGTTTGAGTTTATAAAATTTAACTGTACTTTTAATACTATTCAAATCTTATGTATATTGTTTTGTCTGTTTTAACTCAAAGGCAGAAGATATCCAACTATTATGTTTTTGGATAGTTGTGTTTCTGAATGGTTTTTGTGCTATATAGGTAATGCCGTATTAATCAGTTAATAAAGGTCATGACTTAAATTCTTGAGATCATTGAAATTGGTTCCATTAGAATTGTATGGGATTCTCTCCAAATTTTGAAGACCGGGTTGAGGGAGAAGAGAATTATTCAAACTTATTTAGTTTTATTGTGGCAATTCAGAGAGGTAACAGTCTGGGGCGATTTGGGAAAAAGCCAAGTAAAGAACCTGGGAATATTGTCTGTTCCCCCCAAATTCTATGTTGTTCTTTAGTGTGGCCACCAGGCATTAGAGCAGTGTCCAAATCAGAAGTCAGTGACAGTTCCCTCCTATTTTTTTTGCTGTAGTAGTCCCCTCTTAAGTTCTCTACAGTGGGTGACCTTTTGCTTGTGGCCCTTAGTGCTTGATCTGTTTCCCAGAGGTGCTTGATGGGACCCCAGGGAATATTACCTCATCTTTTTTTCGCTTTCTACTGATTCAAACTCTTTAATGGTTACAGGTCTCTAATGGTTTTCGTTTTTCTTTCCAGTCTCTCTCTGTCTTGTTTTTGAACTAATTGAAGTAAATTGCATAATCCCCCATTTTATCTCTTAATATTTCAGTGTATTTTTCTTAAGAACAAGGATACTCTCTTATGTAATCACAGTATAATTATCCTGTTTAGGGAATTCAGCATAAAGTACTTTAATCTACAGTTCATATTAAAATACTAAAGCTGTCTAGAGTTCATATTCTAGTTTTGTCAACTGTTCTAATAATGTAACATTTTTGTTCCCTCAGTACAGGCTAATGCAACATTGAGCTGCCATGCATCTTTATTCTCCTTTAATCTGAAGCAGTCCCTTGGTCTTCCTTTCATGACAGATATTTTTAAAGAATATCATCTCCTTCCCTCCCTCTTGCGGGAGCTGAAATGCTTTTATGCAAGAAACAGTGCGATTGTTCTTCTGTTTCTTTAAAAAAAAGTCTAAAATCCTAGTCAATTTCAGAGCATATCATTAAATAATGTATTTTTATCAATAGACAATTAGTAAAAAAAGTATATTTGAGAACAATAATCTCATATTTCTTAGAATGCCTTGTGTCCTTCATAAAGGACAGTAGTTTTCATATTGTCCAGAAAACTGAAGTCCATAACATGAGGCATCTATTTAACAGTTACTGATTTTGGTTATCAAGTAATTTAATTTGAATTTGGAATTTTTATTTCAAAAATGATTTTTCCTTGGAATCAAAGGTATTTCAGAAAGTTACTAGTAAAATTTTTATATCATGTTACCAACTATACTACTTAATAGATAATACTAATTATAAACGTAATGATCTACTCAAAAGGTAGCAAGTATAATAAAAGTACATAGTAGTTTGAAAATACATATTAAATTTTACTATGCTCTCCCAAACTATTAGTTGTTATTAGTGAAACAAAAATACACTTGTATACTCTTTTGGCTTGGTCTATTTTAAATGCTTCTGGCAAACAGTCTGGTAATTTTATGATGGAATTTTGCTCCATATTTCCCAAAGTAACTTGGAATACATCTTCAGAAGTTCTAGTTATTTATTAACTGTGGTGTGTTGTCCCTTTATTCTTCCCTCTATAAAATAACCTAGAATTTCTTTCAGAAGAAGGAAGAACATTGGAGACTGAGATGTTTTCATTGTTTTTAGAATCCATTAATTTCCTCAGAATCTACTCACAACATCCTTGAGGTCCTGAACACCTTTATATATCATTTAAACTCCTCCCTCTCCCATACTCAAAAAAGGTCTCCTCATAAATAATGACCTCACAGCCTCTTTTTGCAACTGTGTGTTATGGGCTAGTGGCATTACCTAGTTACCAGCATCATCACCATTTATTGAAGGGTTACTCATTCCAGACACTATTTGAATACTCTGTATTATCTCATTTCATTCTCAAAAGTCAGATGGATAATGAGTGGTGGAGACTGGATGGGGCCCACCTGGCTTAGCTGCAAAGCACACAAGCTTAATTAGTTACTACACCAAATTCCTCTTACACAGTACTGACATTTTTCTTCTTGGTAAGTATATGTATCCCGTTTTTACTCCTTCTATTATTCATACCTTAATCATTTTATTTTGGACATTTTTCACTCATGTAAGTTTCCGTGCTCATTAACCATCTTTCTTCCCTTCTTTTAAATCTTAGTCTGGTACCAGAGGGAAACCACCCTTTCTCCCTTCATCTATATCAGATTTTGATATATTTATGCTAACTGTAGTTTTTCTCTTAAATTCATCTGTTCATCTTTTAACATTTTCATAATTAGCATCTATTTAGCCTTAACGGAGTTGAGAAAGAATATTTGTTCTTGCTGTTACCAATAGATAAAAGACTTTAATACCTGATTAAAATATTCATGGTTCCAAAGTATTTATCTAGTAAAAAAGAATTTAGACTTGTACGTCTTAACCAACTTAGATCTGTTTAGATATGTATTGCAATTCAAAGCTTTTCTACCACATACTCATTGTTGTAGTTTTCCTCCATAATTATAGTCAGCTTCTGAAGCTGGCTCCAGCCAGTCTGTTTGCAGCAGTTATATTTTACTCAAACATGGTCAAGTTTATTGGTATATAAAAGTCTGAACTTCTTTTTAATGTAGCCAGTATAAATATTTAAGTGCTTTTGACTTTGTTGCTTTTTCTAGTAAAAATTTTTTCATTATGCATTTATTTTTGTTTATAATAATTATTCATTTGTAATCCCAGTACACTTACGATCAAAAGTTCAAAAAGTTCTAGTTTCAAAAAGTTTTGGTTCTAATTCTAAAGCATGACTCTTTAATTTGTTCTTTGTTAACAAGCCACATTCTTAATGGAGCAATTAAGGATAATTTTTTCCAGATTACTTTGCAGCATATTCTTTTGTAGTTATTGTTTATTCATCTTATTTAATATTTGCTTTACAATTGCTGTCTACACTCTTGATTTCTTTTCTGTTTATTAATTTTATATAATCCATCTTCTTTTATGTAGAAATGAGTACAGGGCTACTGATATACTTTTAGATTTATCTTTACTCTCTAATTCATAAATGTCCTTCATGGTTACCATGGATATCTGATGAAATTTACGTATTTGCAGAACTCCTTAACCCCAGAAAGAATTATATTCAACTGTCAGTTAGGATTAATTAGAGGTGTGTTTCAAGTTTAACAACTGTATACAGAGTATTTTTAAGATTATCTTTTCAGTGATTTCTAGCAATGCTTTTAGGATAATATTAGCAGAATTTAGAATTATTCATTTCATTTTGCACCAGATTTTCTCTTATAAAGAAGCTCCAAGAATGAGTGTAGGTCATGTATTTTGGGAGAGTTGTAAACATTTTAGGCTTATAGAGTGACTTTTAGTTCATTGGTAATTAATAGATGTAACTCTCTTTTGGCCAGAAATAATTAATTTTCTTATCTTATTTTTCCTACAGAATAAATAATTCACCTGGTAATGTTGAATTGGTTGACTGTAATCTGTTGGCAAATATTTTCTAGTTTCTTTGCTAATTATTCCAGTCATGAATATGGTAAACATAGAATTTTGCTCTCTTTATGCCTATTACTATTAATATTGCTGTTTTTTTTAAGATACAGAATTAATATACTGAAAACTGCAATGAACTAAAGTCAGAACACATTGTTCTGATATAGATGAGGGGCAATGGAAGGGAAAGAATGCAGAATTCACTAATTTTTAAGTATACTTCCAGTCATTAAAAATTATTTTTGTTTCTCTGGAATGCAGATTTAGTATTGATCACATGGTTGGTAAAACTTTTGAGGCATTCTTCAGCCAACTTCTTTTTTTAACAAATTTTTAATCCCATTAATTTTTTTTATTTGAGGTGGTTATCCCCATTAATGTAATCAAAATGTGCCACACATTGTCCTTAATGTGATGAGTACATTTATTTTTTTAATGCTACTTAAAGTCAGAAGCAAAATAACTTTCTAATATATTGTGTGACTTACGTGAAAAATTGTTATACTTTGGATATGGAGGCTTTGAGAATTATGTAAATGCTGAGTGATGTAGAATGTTCTAAGAAGCATTTTTAAAATTACATACAAAGATGTTAAATGGTTGTGCCATTACATTATCTGACTCTACCTCATTGCCTATTACTAAATTCAGAATAACTGTTACCATAGCAGCCTTTTCCTAAAGGTTAGTTATTTTTATGCTACATTAAATACATAATATGAACTGTAAATTCTTATTTTCTTAATATTTTATAGATAAAAAATAACATTGACATCTAGATCATAATTAATAGGCATGTGTAGCATCAATATTTACATAAATTTTAGGTGGAACACATTCTTGCATAGGTATTTCTGGGTGCCAAAGAATGGATTTATCAATTATCTTCCCCATAAATTTAGAGTTTATTTAAAAAAACTCATTTTTCTATGTGCTTTGGGAGCCTCCAAAAAATAGATAACATTTGAAACATGATAGAGATGAGTGTAGATCATGGTGAAATTTTATTTATCTTAGAGAAAAGAGATGGAAAACAACTTTGGAAAATTTAAGATGGGGTTAACTCAGCAATATTTTCATGTTATTAAAAATTAATTTCATGATGTTTTCATGTAGTAATAATAACTAGGACCAAATTCAGTTTTTTACATTGCCTTTTTAAACAAATTGCAATGTAGCTGTTCTCTAAACTAAATACTACTTTCCTGATATTTATGAATAGAGTAAAAAAACTGCAGTATTTTATAACACCAGTTTTCTTTAATTCTAGAACTTAGTTTAATCATGAATTTTATTATGGTTATTATTGCAAAATGGTTGTTGTAGCAAATAGTAAATATCTGTAAAGTACCACAGCTAAGTGCTAATATAAAAGCCCTAGATACATGTTAATTCTTTTCTAGTATTTGTGGAATCATTAAAGTATAGGAAACAACACTCCGGAGGCAGTTTCATTACTTTGCCTCTAAGCAAGTGACAGAATTAACAAGACTTACAATCAAAAATCATACTCAGTGATATGCTGGCAAAGGTTTAACAATCATCTGTCCTGGGAGGGAAAAAGGCAACGATTTGTAGCATTTTCACACCCCCGCCATGGCTGATTTCAATCAGTATGACATCATTGCATATGCAGTTGGGAAGAAGTGAACATTGGCTTTCTTTTGTTACCTGTGCCTTTGGTGTCATATTCAAGAAATCATTGCCAGATCCAATCTCATGAAGCTTTTGTCCTGTATTCTTCAAAGAGTTTTATTGTTTTAAATTTTATTTAGGTGCTTGATCCATTTTGAGTTAATTTTTCTATATGGCATTAGGTAAAGGTCCAACTTGATTCTTTCCATGCAGATAATCCATTTTTCCCAATACCATTTATTGAAAAGACTGCCCTTTTTTCCCCACTGAATGCTCTTGGCACTGTTGTCAAATATGTTGGGATAGATTCCTTTTACTGCTTCTTTATTGAGGGTTTTTATCATGAAAACATGTTAAGTTTTGTCAGATGCTTTTTATGCCTCAAAATGATCATGTGTTTTTTTTTCCTTCATTCTGTTCATGTAGCATATTACATTGATCAGTTTTCTCCTATGTTGAAGCATCAGTGCATTCCAGGAATAAATCCTATTTAGTCAGTGTATATAATCCTTTTAATGTGCTACTAAATTTGTTGTGCTAGTATTTGTTGAGGATTTTTGAATCAGTGTTCTTAAGGGATATTGGTCTGCAGTATTTTTGTAGTGTCTTTGTCTTTGGTATCAGGGTACTGTTGATCTGATAGAATGAGTTGGAAGTGTTCCTTCTTCACTTTTTTGGAAAATAGAAGTTACAAGCCATCTGCAGAGTCCAGAGTTCCGGCATAGTTACATCAGACAAATTCTGTGTGCAGTTGTCCAGGTGGAGAGAAGGATTCCTGGTGCTTATGCCTTATTTCTCTCCAGAATCCTCTTTAGTCCCATCTAATTTCTGTATTTGAGTGACTTTGAAAGTAGATTAAGTAGCAAGACCTCCATATTAATACAAGGGGAAAATGTACTTATTAAAATGTAATAGTTCTTTTCTCACCTCAGTTTGTATTTAAGAGCTACATTAGATGTATTTGATATATGTATAGTAATTTTTTGCATTTAACTTTTGGCAGGTGGTTTTGGAATGTATGCTTAAAAAAGACCCCATTTACAATAAGGTCACTCCAACATTTCACCACTGGAAGATTGATGACAAGAAATTTGGCCTTACTTTTCAAAGTCCTGCTGAAGCTAGGGCTTTTGACAGGGGTATTCAAAGAGCTATAGAGGTTATTTCTCAAGGTAGGTTTTCTTGATTATTTTTAATTTGTTTATCAGTTATACACAATAGAGTAGAGGAACTTTAAGTAAGCAAGCTTTTGTGATATTTAATTAGGTTTTGAAAGCTTACTGTAGGTGAAAATACTATATAAGGGGTTCCTTAGTCTCTTTTATATTTGTTGCATCACAATAATACCAATTCCATGAGCCCATCAACAGCAGCCTTCAGATAATTCCATTGTTTTAAAATAAGAGCTTAAAGAAGAGGGGAGCAGTCAAGTAGAACTTAAAGAATCCTTGTGGGTATGTTATGTTATATCAGTCATATCCTTGTTTTGCTAATGACAAAGAAAATTTCTAATCATCAAGTATATGCAGACTCCAGTTATTCCATGACAAACTCCCTCTTAACTCTTACCTGATTTCATTATGGAGGATTGGCAGGGACTACAACCCCCATATATCCCTTTGTATAGCTTGTCAATCTGTTAAGATGAATAACTCTAAAGCTTGCAGGTTTTAAAGGGAGAAAGAATATATTTATACATAAGACTGGCCTTGCTTAAACAAACAAAAAAAGTACATTAAAACCTGTTTCTTCCTCATAAAAGAAGTCATAACTAAAACTTGATTGGTTTTTCTAATTAAGAAGGAAGATTATCTCCATCAATAAAAATAACATTCTGTGTAAATCAAGTGAATCAAAAAATGTGTTGGCATTGGAATTTGTATATTTTGAAGATAGAATTTTAATAGGAAAAGTAGAAGAAATGAAGTGATTATGAGAAACTTAGAATTTTAAAAATGATGCCCTGTGCCTCACCCCACAGAAAAATATTTGGACATAGGTTTAGGAGTATACTCTAGCACTGGTATATTTTTAAAAATTCCCCACTTGATTCCTACGTTTAGCTACTGTTGAAGAACCAGTGCTTTGAAAAGAAAATCATTATTCATGGCTCCTGGAAATTTTATGATTTATTTTAAAGTTGTGAATTACTTATAAGTGCACACTCATGTCCCCATAAGAGCATACTTATTTCACTATGATCAAATAGGTTATGTTTATTGTTTTAAAAGACAATATATGAGGAGGAGCTTACAAAGTACTAGGCAGTAGAGTAAACTATAGTGCTTAGCCTATCTTGTTATTTTTTAACATTTTAAAAACATACTGGTTAGCATTATTATCAGCCACTATAGAGACTTCCAAAAATACCATTAAATTTATCTTATAGCCTTCCATGACAATTAGAACAAACTATTTAGCTCTTTCCAAAGGGCAAATTTCTCCTCTTCTCCATGTTAGCTGTGTCTCTCAAGGATAGAATAAACTCACAATACTTTGCTAGGGAAAAAGCCCTCCTTTTAATTTTTTGGAACTAAAGGCACTCTCAGATACTATGAAAACTTACACAGAGACATTGATTCACAAAGGTCAATAGCAACAATTGGCCATTGGCTGTCAATAGTGGATTAAGCTCATTTGTTTTATTTCTTAACTAAAGCAACTAAAATCCTAGTTTTGAGTATAAATACAGTTTCATGGGTCAAAATATTTAGAAAATTTTATAAGCCATATGTGGGCATCACCTAAATACCAGAAAAATGTGGTGCACATACTTTGCGCAGTAGTGTATTTTGGGAAAATCCAGGGCAGGGTCTATATTACACATAGTAACACTTTCACAGAAAACATCTCTTCAGTAACTAACTGGGAATTTACCTGTAGAAGAGGGAAACAATCACTTTATTCTGTTCTAACAAAGGGGCAAGTGGGGGAGGCCAATGTCTGGCTGGTTGCCAGGAAGCCCAAAATAATCTCTGATCAGACTTCTACAGTATTATAATAATATAATTAACTATCAATTTTTTGCTGTTTAATATCAATAATACTAAAATAATATCAAAAGTAATAAAAATAAGAAAAATAATATGCTTAATTGACTTTTACCTGTTTCCTTAGCATGCCCAGCATTTAAAAATGAAGCTGAAGGAGCAGAAGATGACTTACAAGTAAGTATCTTAGCTTGAAAGGAATTTCTGAACATAAAGGGTGTGGTGGAAGTCACTAGCTTTAATAAACAACTCATATACATTTTTAAGAAATTTCTGAGGCACTATATTTGTCAGGACATACAGAGAAACAACGTGTGTGTGTGTGTAGAGAGATAGTTTGGTTTGGTTCGGTTCAAGTTTCTCTTAATTTTTTTTAAAGAAATTGGCTCATGTGATTGTGGGGGCTGGCAAATCCAAAATCTGCAGGTAGGCAGGCATGCTGGAAATTCTGGCAGAAGCTGATGTTTTAGTCTTGAATTGGAAGACAGTCTCAGGGCAGACTTTCTTCCTCTTTGGAAGATCTCAGTCTTCTCTTGAAGTCTTTCTATAATGAGGCCCACCACTTTGTGAGGGTCATCTCCTTTATGCAGAATCTACTGATTTAAATGTTAGTCACATCTGAAAGTTCCCTTCACCACAACATTTAGACTGCTGTTTGACTGAACAGCTTATCATCTAGCCTAGCCAACTTGACAGATACAGTAAACCATCACAGATACCCCATCCCACAGGGAAGGTACTTGTATAAAAAATTCACAGGAAAGGAATTGAAAAATGAAAATAAAAGCATCCTTCTGCTTATCTTACTGGTAATCAGCAGGTAGTGTAAATTAATATTTTTTTATTACCAAATGACCAAAGATTTAAAAATTGTTACTACCCCATATTGTGTCTGTCTGTGAGATTGACACATTGATATCCTGCTGAAGAAAATGTAGATTGATAGGTTATTTCTAGAAAGTAGTTCAGTGATATGTATTGGAAGTCGTAAAAAGAAGAAATATTCATGCTGGTTGATTCAGTGACTCAAGTTCCAGTAATCCATAGTAAGGGAATAGAGATGCACAAAAACTTTTTATACACAGATTTTGAGATGTGTTCATATAAAATGAACAATAAAAAATAAGCTATCTAAAAAGAATAGGAGTTGTTGAATTAATTAAGATATATCTATCATTTGATATTGTCATGTAACCATTAAAATTTTTATTATTAGTTTACTTGTAATATATTGAGTAATGAAAACAGAATCATATAGTGTTATCATCATTACTTAGTTAAAATGTTAAATATTTTTGTTGGTTACTTTTGGATTGTGGGATTCTGAGCTCTCTGGCTTTCTTTTTAGTACTTTTTAGTACTGTTACCCTAAAAATATTAATTCTAAAGCAGCAAAGTTGAAAAATACAGACAACAGTAAAAGAACCCATATTTGTATATAGACCTTAATTATTCATATTATTGTAAAAAATAGTTGTAACCTAAAGATATGGCAAGATGTTTTATGTACATTTATAACCAGAAAGTAGAAATTTTTTACTTTAGAAAATTTGAAGGATATAGCAAAGTCTAAAGAAAAAAACATAAATAATGCTACCACCCATGATAACCACCATACATACTTTAAATACAGCCTTTGGTTTTTTTTCTGTACCCATAAATGCATACACACATATTATTACAGTATCATTATATTTCTTGTGCCTTTAAATATTTTTTCAAGTTTGTAATTTTTAATGATTTTGTTTTATGTAATTTGTTTTCAGTAGATATATTCTAATTACCAATTCCTCTATTGTGCATTTAAGAGTTCCTATTTGTGTTTAAATATATGAATCTGTTTATTTTATTGATGGTTAATTATTTCTCTAGAAATGCAGTGAGTTGTAATTATTTAGGTATAAGGAAAAAGTCATAAAATGAAACTAAGTATATTTTTTAGTTAAGTCTTTTCCGTTTTGTTCTGGTGTCAATCAAAATAAGGGGCTGGAAGTAGGGAAACATTTTCTGAATTGTTTGTTATGATTAAAGTAAGTTTGGTTAAAATTCAACTTAAAAAAAAAAGACTTCACATACCTACACTGTCTCCTACATCATGGCTGTTCATTTTAATATTCTTATGATTTGGTTTTATTTAATTTCTATATATAATCTTATATAAAAGAAAAACTGCTACAGGTTGTAATTGTAAGACTGCCTGTAGCAATGAAAGCTGTTGTCTGCTTTCATTGTCGTATTACTACTGGTACTGTATAAGTCAGGACTTTGGTATTGAGTAAAAAATTGGGAAAGTATGAATGAGAAATAATGAATTTCTCAGAGAGACAGACAAAATAGTAAAAAGAATAGGAGGAGACTAGTAAAGAGAATTACTGCATAACAAAAACAGCAAGTGTAGTTATTCTGTTGTTAGCTCCTTGGGGATCTCTGCTTCCTAGTAAAGAACTCTAGTGTCCTCTATCCAGCAGGTTACTCACACACACACACCTAAAAGAGTTATTTATATTTTAGCTTGATTAGAAACTTAAAGGACTTGCTTGGTTTTTATTTTCATGATAAAGTAGAAAATAGGCAGTGTCACTAGAGATAGGCTTCCATTTAAGTGTAATTTGACTAAGAGCAATTTTTACATCAAGTTTTAATTCTTGGTTTTTACATACTGTGGTGTTTTAAAAATAGATTCTTAAATTATATTCCTTTTGGTAGAATCTATTTCTTTCCCCTTGAGTGTGCACTATACTTAGTTGTTTATTAACAATGAAAATATTGTGGAAATGACAGCATGAGACTTTCAAGGGTAGATCATAAAAGACATTGCAGCTTCTTTCTGGCCTTCTCAGATTACCTGTACTGGAGGATGCCAACTGCCATGTCATGACACTTAAGCAACCCTGTGCAGACACCCATATGGTGAGGAATTGAACTGCTGTGAAAATAACATTGCTATTACTGTTTCATCCAGGAAGCAGGTCATTTACCCCCCAAACAAGATCTCAGAGGACTACAGCCATGGCAGATATCTTATGAGCCAGAACCACCTACTTAAACTGTTTCTGAATTTCTGACCTACAGAAACTGTAAAAGAATAAGTATTATTTTAAGTCTAAGTTTGGAGGCAATTTGTTACCAGTACAGATTTTGTTCCCATAAATGGAGTGCTGCCATAACAAATACTTTACAATGTGAGATAGCCTTTGAACGTGGACAGTAGGTGGAAATTTAATGTTAAGCTGTTGAAGAGACTGCTGATGAGGTCATAAATGAAAATGAAGAAAACCACATTGGAAACTGGAAAAAAGGGAATTGTTGTATAGTGGCAGAAAGTTTAGCAACACTGTCACCTGGAATAATGTGAGAAGTAGAAAAGGAAATTTTCAAGCAAAATGTTAAAACTCTTGCTTGATTTCTTCTTTCTCAAAGCAGGAAAGGAGAAAAATAGGCTTAGGAAGGGTTCCTAAACAAAACGGAGTCAGGACCTGCTGCTTTTTAAAACTTCATCCTCTCAGTATATCAAACTATGCTAAAATTAAGAAATGGCATCCAGGCAAACATAAATCTAGGGCACTATCAGAATATCTTTGTTTAAAGATGAAGCCAACTGTGTGACTCTAAAATCCTTTGTTAAGACCTAATAAAGACCTAAGGTGTTCCTCAGAGATCTCTTCAATCTAAGTAATAGGGACTCTATAAACAGATTAAGGTGGTCCCTTAGCAGAAATTTAAAGTAAAAAATTAATCTGATTTATGACTGTGCTTTTTGCCTAATGGAGTAAACCCCAATAAGATTCATAAGAAACCCACAGAGTTTTCAGAAGAGTTATGTTGGTAGAAATATCACCAGCTTGGACTGAAGAGTAGTAGCCCTTTGGATCCCCCAAATTCTGCCTTTGAGGAAGCAGATTGGAAAACACCACGTAGATGTAAACATGGGTTATCTTTAATTAAAATGGAAGGATAACTCAAAAATCAGAATGCAAATATCAAAAGGCAGAGCCAAGAGCTATGGAGAATTATTCCCAGGTCCTAAATTCTATTCAGGAAACTTCTAACATTTTCCCACCTTGCTTTCAGAATTACTTTGAATGAATGACCTCATTGTTTCTCCCATTTTCTTCTATTTTGAACAAGGTTTTATAGGGGTTATTCTCTGTCTATCCTACCACTGTATTTTGGGTGTATGGGGAGCAGATAATTTGTCTCTAGTTCACAGTTCTTCACATTGAAAGGAACTTTATTCAAGGAACCATACTTAAGAAGCTATACCCAAAAGTTTCATCTGTACATGGACTTACTTAGGTTACAGCATCCTGGATTTGAAGTTTTTGCTCTAAAGGGATGAGGCTTTTGGGGATTCTTGGGAGGGGATGAGTGTATGTTGCATATGAGAAAAATAAATAATTTGCCCTAGTGGTGGACAATGGTTTAAAAATACATTGATATAACTTGTTCAAACTCAAAGTAATTCCTCTTTCCTTGAGTGTGGGCTGTATTTAGTGAGTCACTTCTAACAAGTAGAATGTGTCAGAAATGAGGGTAGGTCAAAAGAAAACTTGTGGCTTCCTCATCTTTTTCTCTCTTTTGGATCACTCACTCTGGGAGAAGCCTGCCACTATGTGAAGGGGCGCTCAAGCAGTTCTATGAAGAGATCTATGTGGCAAACAACTGTGTAGCTAGATTTGGCCCGTGCTGCTCAGGGCAGAGTCCTGGCCTTCCGAGGGGCTGGAACCACCTATGCGCAGAGCCAGGACAGCTGCTATGCCTGTATTTTCCATGCTGAGCTGGAGCTCATCCACAGGAACCCACAGCAGCACACTTGTGAGAAACTCGTCTAGGTCAGAAGAAACCTCGTGACTTCTGCTGAGAATGTTAGCTCTCTGGCTGCCTCCTCTTCAGATGTATACTCTTGGAACCCAGCCACCGCCCTGCAAGAAGTCAACACAACATGAAGAGGCCACACGTAGATGCTGTTTTGTTTACCCCAACTGGGCTCCCTATTGCCAGCCAGCATAAGTGCACTATCTGGAACCTCCAGCCTAGCTGGGCCTTCCAATGGCTGCAGCCCCGGCCAACATCTGACTACAGCTGTATGAGAGACCCCAGCAAGAACCACCCAGCCAAGTGCTTGCTGAAATCCTGCCCCCCCAAATCATGAACAAACTAAAGTAGCTCTTTTAAGCCACCAAAAAAAAAAAAGCAGCCAGCAAGGAACTGGGGCCTACTAATGATTTGTGAGCAAGCCATCTGGGAAGCAAGTCTTGCAGCCCCAGACAAGCATTCAGATAATTGCAGCCATGGCTAATATCTTACTGCAGCCTCATGAAGGTCTATGAGCTAGAACCATGCAGCTAAGTTCCTCTCAAATTTCTCATCCACAGAAACAGATAATAAATGTTGTTTGAAGCTTCTGTTTCCTGGTAATGTACTAGGCAGCAATAGCTAACCAATACACGAGCAGAAAGAGAAGATGATTGGAACAGAAGCTAACATCTATAGCCATGTTCATTTAATCCAGCTCTCCATCCCATTCTCAATTTTTTAAGATGACACCTAGCTTAAGCTGAATTATATCCTTCAGTAGAAGACTATATTATATCTTGGTTTTGTAGCCCCTTTATAACTAAAACTATGTTCAGGCAGGAAAAAATGATAATCCTTATAGATTTAAAGAAATTCTGAGCATGATTATATGATGTATTAACAGTTATTCAGAAAAAGGGAGGGAATACTGAGATGCTACTACATATGTGAGAGAACTTTTTCTGAACATCCTATTTGAAAAGTTTTTAAAAACATACAGAATGACAAGGAAAACTCTTAAATTTGCCTTAGTACCATTCATTTCATGATATGCCGAAGTATTTGAGACTTAAAATACTAGCACGCTCCTCTTCCATCTCTTATGTTTGCCACAGTGCTGATCACATGCACAGTTGGGACTCAAGGAAAGTTTATTGAAGAAAATTAGGACTTTTTGAAGCCTAAGCAATAGTAAGGCATGAATGTTATTTTTATTTAGTTTGACATTAGAGTACATCTTCATGTAGAATAGTCAGATAGGTAGAAGACTATAAAGAAGAAATCAGGAGTCATTTCTCCCTACTCAGAGATAACTGCTATTAGTATTTTTGGGTAGTTTTGCCTAGGTTTTTCTTTGTCCTTCACGTTATGTATTCATATATGTGTTACCTTCTAAAAGCACGGTTGGGATCATCAGTCTCTGTTCATTGTGATTGTATTTTTGATAGGATCTTTGTATTGGTGATGGCAGGGATCAGAGTTTAAGTAGTATAAGTCAAAATTTGAACCCACATACTCTGACTTCAGAGTCTTTGATTATAACAATACTTTGTTGAGCATTTACTTTATTTTCCACACCTTACATTAATTTGTGTTGGTATTTCTGAGTGACCTTAGGATAAAATCTGTAAAGTTTACTGGCTAAAGGATCTGTGTAAAGTATTATATACTCAGCAGGGACTATGTAACTACTGTCTATTAACTCAAAAACAGACTTATAGATAATAAGCAATCCCTGAACATCTAATATCACACTTAAGCCAAACTAACTTTTCATTGGTAAAGTAGTTCTGTGTCTGTGTCAGTTAATTCAGGTGGAGGACTTGGGTTTGGTTTTTTGTTTTTTTCTGTTTTTCCCAGACATTATATCTGGTACATTTCTCATAATTTTTCTGTATTTTATCACTGATTACTGTGTTCAGGTTGCTTAAACAAAATGCTATATATGTTATTAGTGTTTTTGACTGTACTTATGGATAAATGCAAAATTAAAAACTCAAGGGTTACTTTATTCTTTTCCTTAAACAAATCAAAAGTAACTAAGAAAATCTTAGGAGCAGAATAGGGGGCAACTGTGGACAAATGTAAAATGAATTGCCACTGGGTGCTACACCAATATGTCAACAGTGATTTTGCTGACTTGTGGAGTTGTTAGTAATTTTTTTTCCTTCACTGTGCTTTCTAAGGTTGCATAATTTGAGTACATACTTTTATTTGAAATACCAGAAGACTATCTCTGGTAGAATTTTTAACAAGTGTAATACCAAAATATAAGTTTTCTTTATCAAAGAACACTTTAAAATTCTTCCATTATGCTAAAGTAAACATAATGATTATTAAAAATGTTTTTTGTTGAAGGTATTATTGATAAACACTCTTATGAAGGTTTCACATGAAAAAACAATGTGGTGACTACTTTTACCCATATTATTAAGTCCCCACCCATACCCCAACGCAGTCACTGTCTCTCAGTGTAGTAAGAAGCCACAGATTCACTGTTTGCCTTCGCTGTGCAGCACTGTTTTCCCCGTGACGCCCCACACCATGTGTACTAAACATAATACCCCTCAATTCCCTTCTCCCTCCATCCCCACCCACCTTCCCACACACATCCCCTTTGATAACCACTAGTCCCTTCTTGGAGTCTGTGAGTCTGCTGCTATTTTGTTCTTCAGTTTTGCTTTGTTGTTATACTCCACACACAAATGAGGGAAATCATTTGGCACTTGTTTTTCTCTGCCTGGCTTATTTCACTGAGCATAATATCCTCCAGCTCCATCCATGTTGTTGCAAATGGTAGGATTTGTTTCTTTCTTATGGTTGAATAGTATTCCATTGTGTATACGTACCACATCTTTTTCCATTCATCTAACTGATGGACACATGGTTGTTTCCATTATCTTGGCTATAGTAAAAAGTGCTTCAGTAAACATAGGGGTGCATGTCTTTTTGAACTTGAGAAGTTGTATTCTTTGGGTAAATTCCAAGGAGTGGGATTCCCAGGTCAAATGGTATTTCTATTTTTAGTTTTTTGAGGAACCTCCATATTGCTTTCCACAATGGCTGAATTAGCTTATATTCCCACCAGTAGTGTAGGAGGGTTCCTCTTCCTGTGCATCCTCACCAGCATTTGTTGTTCTTAGTCTTTTCAATGCCAGCCATCCTTACTGGTGTGAGGTGATATCTCACTGTGGTTTTAATTTGCTTTTCCCTGATGGTTAGTGATGTGGAGCATCTTTTCATGTGTCTGTTGGCCATCTGAATTTTTTCTTTGGAGAATTGTCTCTTCATATCCTCTGCCCATGTTTTAATCAGGTTATTTGATTTTTGGGTGTTGAGGTGTGTGAGTTCTTTATATATTTTGGATGTTAACCCTTGTTGGATATGTCATTTAAACATATATTCTCCCATACTGTAGGATGCCTTTTTGTTGTGTTGATGATGTCCTTTGCCATACAGAACCTTTTTGTTTGATGTAGTCCCATGAGTTCATTTTTGCTTTTGTGTCTGTTGCTTGAGGAGATGCATTCAGGAAGAAGTTACTCATGTTTATATTCAGGAGATTTTTGCCTATCTTGTCTTCGAAGACTTTTATGGTTTTATGACTTACATTCAGGTCTTTGATCCATTTTGAGTTTACTTTTGTGTATGGGGTTAAACAATAATCCAGTTTCATTCTCTTGCATGTAGCTGTCCAGTTTTGCCAACACCAGATGTTGAAGAGGCTGTCATTTCCCCATTATATGTCCATGGCTCCTTTATTGTATATTAAAAGACGATATATCATTGGGTTTATTTTAGGGCTTTCTAGTCTGATCCATTGGTCTATGAGTCTGTTCTTGTGCCAGTACCAAATTGTCTTGATTACTGTGGCTTTGTAGTAGAGCTTGAAGTTGGGGAACATAATCCCCCCAGCTTTATTCTTTCTACTCAGGATTGCTTTGGCTATTCAGGGTCTTTTGTGGTTCCATATGAATTTTAGAACCATTTTCTCTAGTCGGTTGAAGAATGCTGTTGGTATTTTGATAGGAATTGCATTGAATTTGTACATTGTTTTAGGCCGGATGGCCATTTTGACAATATTAATTCTTCCTATCCATGAGGATGGGATGTGTTTCCATTTATTGGTATCCCCTTTAATTTCTCTCATGAGTATCTTGTAGTTTTCAAGAGTATAGGTCTTTCTCTTCCTTGGTTAGGTTTATTCCTAGGTATTTTATTCTTTTTGTTGCAATTGTGAATGGAATTGTTTTCCTGATTTCTCTTTCTGCTAGTTCATTTTTAGTATATAGGAATGCCACAGATTTCTGCATATTAATTTTGTATCCTGCAACTTTGCTGAATTCAGATATTAGATCTAGTAGTTTTGGAGTGGATTTTTCAGTGTTTTTTATGTACAATGTCATGTCATCTGCAAACAGGGACAGTGAGAGTTCTTCCTTGCTAATATGGATACTTTAATTTCTTTCTGTTGTTGATTGCCGTGGCTAGGACCTCCAATACGATGTTGAATAGAAGTGGGGAGAGTGGGCATCCTTGTCTTGTTCCCGATCCTAATGGAAAAGCTTTCAATTTCTCAGTGTTAAGTATAATGTTGGCTGTGGGTTTGTCATATATGGCCCTGTATTATGTTGAGGTACTTGCCCTCTATACCCATTTTTTGAGAGTTTTTATCATGAATGGGTGTTGAATTTTGTCAAATGCTTTTTCGGCATCTGTGGAGATGATCATGTGGTTTTTGTCCTTCTTTTTGCTGATGTGGTGGATGATGTTGATGGATTTTCGAATGTTGTACCATCCTTGCATCCCTGGAATAAATCCTACTTTATCATGATGGATGATCTTTTTGATGTATTTTTGAATTTGGTTTGCTAATATTTTGTTGAGTATTTTTGCATCTATGTTCATCAGGGATATTGGCCTGTAATTTTCTGTTTTTGTGGTGTGTTTGCCTGGTTTTGGTATTAGAGAGATGCTGGCTTCATAGAATGAGTTTGGAAGTATTCCCTCCTCGTCTACTCTTTGGAAAACTTTAAGGAGGATGGGTATTTGGTCTTCACTAAATGTTTGATAAAATTCAGTGGTGACGCCATCTCTTCCAGGGATTTTGTTCTTAGGTAATTTTTTGATTGCCATTTTAATTTCTTTGCTGGCAATTGGTCTGTTAAGATTTTCTGTTTCTTTCTGGGTCAACCTTGGAAGGTTGTATTTTTCTGAAAGCTGTTCATATCTTCTACGTTATCCTGTTTATCATATAATTTTTCATCGTATTCTTTCATAAGTCTTTGTATTTCTGTGGTGGCTGTAGTGATTTTTCCTTTCTCATTTCTGATTCTGTTTATGTGTGTAGACTCTCTTTTTGTCTTGATAAGTCTGGCTCGGGGTTTATCTATTTTGTTTATTTTCTCAAAAGACCAGCCCCTGCTTTCATTGATTCTATTGTTTTATTGTTCTGTTTTATTTGTCCAACCACACATTTTCAAACTTGTGATTTTTCACATTTTTACATTGCACATTTTTTCACATTTAACTTTTTTATTTTTTCTTTTATTATTTATTTATTTATTTAAATATAATTTATTTTATTATCATTAATTTACAATTACATGTGTAATATTACGATTATTAAACTACCCCTTCATCAGGTCCCCCCCACCAACCCCATTACAGTCACTGTCCATCAGGGTAGTGAGATGCTATAGAATCACTACTTGTCTTCTCTGAGTTGTACTGCCCTCCCCGTGCCCCCCCAACATTACATCTGCTAATCGTAATGCCCCTTTTTCCCTCTTATCCCTCCCTTCCTGCCCATTTTCCCCAGTCCCTTTCCCTTTGGTAACTATTAGTCCGTTCTTGGGTTCTGTGAGTCTGCTGCTGTTTTGTTCCTTCAGTTTTTTTCTTTGTTCTTATACTCCACATATGAGTGAAATCATTTGATACTTGTCTTTTTCGGCTTGGCTTATTTCACTGAGCATAATACCCTCTAGCTCCATCCATGTTGTTGCAAATGGTAGGATTTGTTTTCTTCTTATGGCTGAATAATATTCCATTGTGTATATGTACCACATCTTCTTTATCCATTCATCTACTGATGGACACTTAGGTTGCTTCCATTTCTTGGCTATTGTAAATAGTGCTGCAATAAACATAGGGGTGCATCTGTCCTTTTCAAATTGGGTTCCTGCATTCTTAGGGTAAATTCCTAGGAGTGGAATTCCTGGGTCAAATGGTATTTCTATTTTGAGTTTCTTGAGGAACCTCCATACTGCTTTCCACAATGGTTGAAGTAATTTGCAGTCCCACCAGCAGTGTAGGAGGGTTCCCTATTCTCCACATCCTTGCCAACATTTGTTGTTGTTTGTGTTTTGGATGTTGTCCATCCTCACTGGTGTGAGGTGATATCTCATTGTGGTTTTAATCTGCATTTCTCTGATGATTAGCGATGTGGAGCATCTTTTCATGTGCCTGTTGGCCATCTGAATTTCTTCTTTGGAGAAGTGTCTATTCATGTCCTCTGCCCATTTCTTAATTGGATTATTTGTTTTCTGTTTGTTAAGGTGCATGAGTTCTTTATATATTTTGGATGTCAACCCTTTATCAGATACGTTTTTTATGTATATATTCTCCCATACTGTAGGATGTCTTTTTGTTCTACTGATGGTGTCCTTTGCTGTACAGAAGCTTTTCAGCTTGATATAGTCCCAGTTGTTCATTTTTGCTTTTGTTTCCCTTGCCCGGGGAGATATGTTCATGAAGAAGTTGCTTATGTTTATGTCCAGGAGATTTTTGCCTATGTTTTTTTCTAAGAGTTTTATGGTTTCATGACTTACATTCAAGTCTTTGATCCACCTTGAGTTTACCTTTGTGTATGGGGCTAGACAGTAGTCCAGTTTCATTCTCTTACAGGTAGCTGTCCAGTTGTTCCAACACCCGCTGCTGAAGAGGCTGTCATCTCCCCATTGTATATCCAAGGCACTTTTATCAAATATTAATTGACTGTATATGTTTCGGTTAATGTTTGGAATTTCTATTCTGTTCCACTGGTCTGTGTGTCTGTTTTTGTGCCAATACCAAATTGTCTTGATTACTGTGGCTTTGTAGTAGAGCTTGAAGTCAGGGAGTGTAATTCCCCCTGTTTTATTCCTCCTTCTCAGGATTGCTTTGGCTATTCGGGGTCTTTTGTGGTTCCATATGAATTTTAGAATTATTTGTTCCAGTTCATTGAAGAAAGCTGTTGGTAGTTTGATAGGGATTGCATTGAATCTGTAGATTGCTTTAGGTAGTATAGCCATTTTGACAATATTTATTCTTCCTAGCCAAGAGCATGGGATGCATTTCCATTTGTTAGTGTCCTCTTTAATTTCTCTTAGGAGTGTCTTGTAGTTTTCAGAGTACAGGTCTTTCCTTCCTTCGTTAGGTTTATTCCTAGGTATTTTATTCTTTTTGATGCAATTGTGAATGGAATTGTTTTTCTGATTTCTCTTTCTGTTAGTTCATCATTAGTGTATAGGAAAGCAACAGATTTCTGTGTGTTAATTTTGTATCCTGCAACTTTGCTGAATTCAGATATTAGTTCTAGTAGTTTTGGAATGGAATCTTTAGGGTTTTTTATGTACAGTATCATGTCATCTGCAAATAGTGACAATTTGACTTCTTCTTTACCAATCTGGATGCCTTGTATGTCTTTGTTTTGTCTGATTGCTGTGGCTAGGACCTCCAGTACTATGTTGAATAACAGTGGAGAGAGTGGGCATCCTTGTCTTGTTCCCGATCTTAGATGAAAAGCTTTCAGCGTCTCGCCGTTAAGTATGATGTTACCTGTGGGTTTGTCATATATAGCCTTTATGATGTTGA
This sequence comes from Smutsia gigantea, assembly GCA_032199065.1. Taxonomy (NCBI): domain Eukaryota; kingdom Metazoa; phylum Chordata; class Mammalia; order Pholidota; family Manidae; genus Smutsia; species Smutsia gigantea. The sequence continues at coordinate 40,774 of JAVSCE010011482.1, forward strand.
TGTACTTGCCGTCTATACCCATTTTGTTGAGAGTTTTAATCAGGAATGGATGCTGAATTTTGTCAAATACTTTTTCAGCATCTATGGAGATGATTATGTGGTTTTTGTTCTTCTTTTTGTTGATGTGGTGCATGATGTTGATGGATTTTCGAATGTTGTACCATCCTTGCACCCTGGGATGAATCCCACTTGATCATGGTGTATGATCCTCTTGATGTATTTTTGAATTCGATTTGCTAATATTTTGTTGAGTATTTTTGCATCTACGTTCATCAGGGATATTGGTCTGGAATTTTCTTTTTTGGTGAGTCTTTGCCAGGTTTTGGTATTAGAGTGATGCTGGCTTCATAGAATGAGTTTGGAAGTATTCCCTCCTCTTCTATTTTTTGGAAAACTTTAAGGAGAATCGGTGTTATTTCTTCTCTATATGTCTGGTAGAATTCAGAGGTGAATCCATCAGGCCCAGGGTTTTGTTCTTGGGTAGTTTTTTGATTACCAATTCGATTTCGTCGCTGGTGATTGGTCTGTTTAGTTTTTCTGTTTCTTGCTTGGTCAGTCTTGGAAGGTTGTATTTTTCTAAGAAGTTGTCCATTTCTTCTATGTTTTCCAGCTTGTTAGCATATGGATTCTCATAATATTCTCTTATGATTCTTTGTATTTCTGTGGGGTCTGTCGTGATTTTTCCTTTCTCATTTCTGATGCTGTTTATGTGTGTAGATTCTCTTTTTCTCTTAATGAGTCTGGCTAGGGGTTTATCTATTTTGTTTATTTTTTCAAAGAACCAGCTCTTGGTTTTATTGATTTTTTCTATTGTTTTATTCTTCTCAATTTTATTTATTTCTTCTCTAATCTTTATTATGTCCCTCCTTCTGGTGACTTTGGGCCTCATTTGTTCTTCTTTTTCCAATTTCAGTAATTGTGTCTTTAGACTATTCATTTGGGAATGTTCTTCCTTCTTTAACTAGGCCTGGATTGCAATATACTTTCCTCTTAGAACCTCCTTTGCTGCGTCCCACAGAGGTTGTGGCTTTGTGTTGTTGTCATTAGTCTCCATATATTCTTTGATTTCTGTTTTGATTTTTTCGTTAACCCATTGATTAATTAGGAGAGTGTTGTTAAGTCTCCATGTATTTGTGTGCCTTTTTGATTTCTTTCTAAAATTTATTTCTAGTTTTATACCTTGGTGATTTGAGAAGTTGGTTGGTAGGATTTCAATATTATTGAAATTACTGAGGTTCTTTTTGTGGCCTAGTATGTGGTCTATTCTGGAAAATGTTCCATGTGCACTTGAGAAGAATGTGTATCCCGTTGATTTTGGGTGTAGAGTTCTGTAGATGTCTGTTAGGTCCATCTGTTCTAGTGTGTTGTGCAGTGCCTCTGTGTCTTTACTTATATTCTGTCTGGTTGATCTGTCTTCTGGAGTGAGTGGTGTGTTGAAGTCTCCTAAGATGAATGCATTGCTGTCTATTTCCTCCTTTAATTCTGTTAGTATTTGTCTCACATATGCTGGCGCTCCTGTGTTGGGTGCATATATATTTATAATGGTTATATCTTCTTGTTGGACTGACCCCTTTATCATTATGTAATGTCCTTCTTTATCTCTTGCTACTTTCTTCGTTTTGAAGTCTATTTTGTCTGATACAAGTACTGCAACACCTGCTTTTTTCTCTTTGTTGTTTGCATGAAATATCTTTTTCCATCCCTTCACTTTTAGTCTGTGTATATCTTTGGATTTGAGGTGAGTTTCTTGTAGGCAGCATATAGATGGGTCTTGCTTTTTTATCCATTCTGTTACTCTGTGTCTTTTGATTGGTGCATTCAGTCCATTTACATTTAGGGTGATTATTGATAGGTATGTACTTATTGCCATTGCTGGCTTTAGATTCGTGGTTACCAAGGGTTCAAGGGTTGCTTCTTTACTATCTAACAATCTAACTTAACTTTCTTGTTAAGTTATTGTAAACACAGTCTGATGTTTCTTTTTTTCTCTCCCTTCTTATTCCTCCTCCTCCATTCTTTCTATAATAGGTGTTTTATTCTTTGCCTTTAGTTGGTATTTGGATGGTCTGCTTTCTTTGCTGATTTTTTTTTCTCTGGTGACATCTTTTTAGCCTTAGGTGTGCTTCCCTCTAGAGCAGTCCTTTTAAGATATCCTGTAGTGGTGGTTTATGAGAGGCAAACTCTCTTAACTTTCGTTTATCTGGAAATTGTTTAATCCCTCCATCATATTTAAATGATAATCGTGCTGGATACAATATTCTTGGTTCGAGTCCTTTCTGTTTCATAACGTTAAATATATCATGCCATTCTCTTCTGGCCTGTAAGGTTTCTGTTGAGAAGTCTGATGATAGTCTGATGGGTTTTCCTTTGTAGGTGATCTTTTTTCTCTCTCTAGCTGCCTTTAATACCCTGTCTTTATCTTTGATCTTTGCCATCTTAATTATTATGTGTCTTGGTGTTGTCTTCCTTGGGTCCCTTGTGTTGGGAGATCTATGAGCTTCGGTGGACTGCGAGACTACTTCCTTCCCCAGCGAGGGAAAGTTTTCTGCTATTATTTCTTCAAAGAAACTTTCTATCCCTTTTTCTCTCTCTTCTTCCTCTGGTACTCCTATAATGCCAATATTGTTCCGTTTGTATTGGTCACACTGTTCTCTTAATATTCTTTCATTCCTAGAAATCCTTTTATCTCTCTCTGCCTCAGCTGCTCTGTACTCCTGTTCTCTGTTTTCTATTCCATTAACAGTCTCTCGCATCTCATCCATTCTGCTGTTAAGCCCGTCGATCGCTTGTCTGATTTCTGTATTGTCTTTCCTCAGTTCCCTCACTTCCTCCCTCAGCTCTTGCACATTTCTCTGTAGGTCCATCAGCATGGTTATGACTTTTATTCTGAATTCTTTTTCATGGAGGCTGTGCATTTCCATCCCTTCAGACTCCCTCTCTGGGTTTGTCTGGTTGATTTTGGTCTGAACCATATTCCTGTGTCTTTTCATGGCTGTATAATTTGGTCACTGATAGTTGCCACGTATTTCAGCTGGGCTCTTTAAGACCGCCTCTTGGGGTGCCGAGTCCTCTCGGGTGTAGCTGCACGCTGTGCACTTTCCTGTGTATTCTCGTCTCTCTTTTAGGAGTAGATCTATTTTCTGTGTTTTCCTATATAAATATAGTGTTGGGAGGAGATTTCTGCCGCCCTGCTCACACCGCCATCTTCCCGGAAGTCCCCCCACATTTAATTTTTTATTGGGAATCGTATATTTTAAAAGGTTTGCAAAACATCACTAAATTTTCTTCAGAATTAATACTGGAAGAAGGGACAAAGGACAGAAAGAAGCAAAGTCTGTTTTATTTTCTCTGCCACTGTCATTTAGCCTTATGTTCTTATAGAAAATTGCAGCTGGGATTATTTTGTTTTACCCCATATTCTTTTGCTTCTACACACAAAATTCCTATAGTAGTCTTAGAAAAAGGTAATAAACAGTTTCTTAGCAACCATAAGAGAATATTATAGCATCCTCTGAGAGTGAAACAGATTTTCATTATGCATTAAGTACTGACATGGGGTACTCCATAGATAATACAGATGAGCCTATGCCAGCCCAATATTAAAAGCATTGAACATGGGTGTATATAAATGCAACAGAAAACTTTCAAAACTGGAAATCATGCAAATGTATGCATATAATATATAAAAGTTTCTGCTCTTGTGAAAGATTTTTGGCATTTCCCACCACCTAACTTTAGAGCATGTCTTTGGTCCCATGGTAATTGTTACTTTGATGAGCCTATAATCCACTAATATCATTCAAATTTGACTAAGCCTGGACACTTGTTACTAAGTTGTATCCAAGATAGTGTTTTGGTTATTTTTAATTTTAGTTATGAAAGTGGTACTCAGTCTTTTGGAAACTAACAAAATATTTTTCCTATTAGATTGGCAAATATTGTTAGGTGATAATCAATAACCTGTATGGCCCGAGATGTGAGGAAATGGTAACTTTGTCCTGTATTATTGATGGGTTTCAAGTTATACATAAGCTTGCTAGAGGGTACCTTGGTGATGTAATTGGAATATATGTATACTCAATACTGAATAATTCTATTTATGGGAATTAATTACAAGGAAATAATATTAGCCATGGACCAGGATGTATTTATAAGGAGGTTCATGGCAGTGTATATAACAAAAAATTGGAAACAATCTAAATGTCTGTAATTAGAGTATTAAGGAGTCTGGAAAGATACATGTCAAATAATCAATGCTATCCCATGGGGTGGGATTCTGGGAAGAATTAGTTTTTGAATAATTCAAGCTTTTACTAGTTATTAAAATTATTTTATAGATGAATATTTTTTTGTTTAAGGCATTCTTTTTATATATATTTTTCTAGTACACCAGATTTCCTCTAAAAGGTCTATGTTAATGTATTGTGATATGATTTGTGGCTATTTGTGTGTCATAGATTATGTGTATGCTATTCACTATGCTGTGCCAGGCATAGTTTTAAGCTCTAGAGATAACAAGGTCCCACTACTCGCTCATGGGAGAAATATAAATAAAAGGACACCTAGAATATAGCCTGATAAATAACATGAATTTTTGAGAAGTTCAGAGGAGTGAGTGATTAACTTGGGAAGTGGATCAACAAATACTTTTTGAGTAGGTTATACCTGACATTGTGAAGGAGTTTTTCCAGTGGAAAACTGAAGATACTTATTGTGAGCAAAGGAAATAGCATGTACAAAGAATCAGAAATACAGGTCAGATGGTAACTGGAGAAAAACAACTACATCAATATTTCTGAAATAAAAAGAGATGAGGATGAAACAGTAGCCACGGTAAAGAAACCTATGTATTCATTTTGTTCATTCCCAAATTTTTTGTCTGTGGAAAGAAAACATAATTTTCTCTAAGACTGATCCATTATCAGACAAATTAAATAGTGTATAGATACATATATAAGTAAAAGCAAAAGTTGTGATAATGCCTCATCTTGGTGAGAATGGAACATTGACTGTGGATATATGAATTGTTAAAACCACTTTGGAAAATAATTTTTATTATGTAAACTGGAACACACACATATTCTGTAATCCAGAATTTCCACTCCTGGATTTTTACCAGAAAAACTATAGTACAAATATATACCATGAGGGCCTGAACAAAATGTTCTTAGCAACATTATTTAAAAAACAAAAAATTAACTTTTATTTTAGGCAGGTTACTTAATCTCTTAGAGGTTTACTTTCTTCATATAGAGTAGAGAGATAATAAATAATACTAACTACTTTCAAGGGTTGTTGTGGGGATTTAAATGAGTAAATACATGTAAACTACTTGGGAGCAAAAAAAAAAAAAGGAAGTCCATTATATCGCAAGTAGTGTGACTTCAGTCAAATAAAATTCAGAAATATCTATAATATTGTTTAGGGATAACACTGGTGTGGTAACACTGTAAAGAGACAATTTTAAAAAACAACAATTTAAAGATAGTGTTTACTTACTGGCAAATCCAAGTGGTATAGATAGGGAATGTTAACATGGAGAAACACAGGAGTTATTTGTTACACATACTCACTTTATTATATTTTATGTGATATATCTAGTCCTTTATGTAAAATATTTCCTTAGCGAAATATCAGTGGTTTGGTGTATGTCCTTCTTGGTATTGATAAAATTTAAAAATAACCATTCATCCTCCTGTCAGACAGATGGGATCATGTTATACTGTCAGTTCTGTACCTAGCTTTTTTTCACTTATCAATATCTTGTGAGTACTACATGCAGATCTTCTTAATGGCTGCATTAGTATTCAGCTATATATTATAGCATTATTTTTAAACTAGTCCTCTGCTCATACAGCCAGAGGATGTTTTCTTTTTTCTCCTTTTGTGGTTAAAAATAGTGCTATCATGATTATTTTTGTGTATCTATATATATAATCACTTTCTCAAAGAAGAATTTCACTCCCACCCAGTCCAAAAGTATTCCTGTTTCTCCATCCTCATGTCAACATTGAGTATTCTTATCTATTTTACAAGTCTCTTCCAGTCTGTATAAAAAATTGGCATTATATTTTTGTGTCTTTAGTTGAAGTCCAGTATCTTTTCATATATTTATTCTCCATTTCCTTTTCCTATGAAATAAAATTGGACTTTATCTTGTGCGTTAGTGTTTTCCAGGGAAAAAAGGCCCATTTCTGTGAATTGTGTAAATTATGTATTTTATGAAAGTGTTGCTCAGATAATACTAATTCTTTTGCCTCTCATTTCCAGCATGTGCAAGATCCTCCGAGAGAGCTTTGATATTTTGGAAACTTTAGAGGGGTTCTGAGCAGGAAAAGCAGCAGATTTGCATGAATAGCCTTTTGCAAGGCTATAAACAAGGCAACAGTTAGAATCCTACTGAAATGACGAGCAAGAAAGATATGAGGTTCTCAGTCAGTCAGTGGATAGTGTGTATGGAGAAGAGAACATGAATATGAAAGATATTCAGAAAGTTAGTTTGTTTAGAAACGAACTTTATTTTATTGACAAAATGAAGTATTCTGCATGAATCTAGAAGGGTTTGGGGCAGTGGTTGAAGAATGTCTTCAGTTCATTATTTCAGATGTAAAATGGGGGGAAAAAAGATTTATGCCAAAAAGCAAATGACTGATCCATTGGTGAGTTGAATTACTTGAACATTTTGATAAAAATAAGTTCTATGTGAAAAGGGTGAAAGTATGTCCCTAGATTTTAAAAGAAATTAACTATACATAAGAAAATAAGTTCTAGAAAAATTGGAAAATTACACATAATCATACTATCAAGGATAAGTGCTAACACTTACATGCTTTTAATCTTTGATTTTTTTATGGTTATGATAATACTGTAAATATGCACTCACTTTTCAATGCTAAATGTTTCATCACATCGCAGGAATTCATAGATCTTGATAGCCCATTAAGGGGGCATACTGTAGTTTATGTAATCTTTCCCTTATTTGGTACGTTAAGTTTGTTTCTTCACTTCTACTCTTAATATAATTCTGAGGAAAATGCTTTATGCCTAAAGCTTCTTCCATTTAGTACTTTTTTCCTTTACTAGATTGAAATTGTGGGAGTATTATAAAAGCTTTTGATAACATTTTACTAAACTTGCTTTTGAGAAATGGTTGTTCAGATTTTGCTCCTGTGTATGGAATTAGCAATGAATGAGAATGACCATTTTCCTTACCACCACTTTTTGTTTAACTTTGTCAGTTTAATATGCAACTAAATTTATGACTGCGGAAAGAGATATAATCAGTAAGAAAACAGTCTTTTGTAGTTTAGGATTCTCCGAAAATGTTAGTTTGTTTCTTACAGTTCATAGATAACATACGCCTTTTTGTAGACTGTAGCTTCTATATTCAAACAGTGAGGGTTTTGGTTCTAGGTTTTTTTTCCTTTTGCCATATCAGACACCTGAAAAATGTTTCAGTTATTTTATTAACTCAGACCCATTTAGTTACATAGTTGTAAATTAACTGTGTGATAGAAGTATTTCTAGTTAAAAGGCTGGTTCTAGCTATTTTGGTTAACATTTTTAAAGTACAACTAAATTGTGTATATTTTTATTTGTTGAAGAGTGAAACAATAAACACTGGATATTTCATAATCTTAATAAAGGTATTATTCTTTTTTATCCATATTATGTTTTTTTATTAAGGTATTATTGATACACACTCATGAAGATTTCATATGAAAAACAATGTGATTACTACATTTACCCATATTATCAAGTCCCCCCCCATACCCCAATGCAGTCACTGCCCATCAGTGTAGTAAGATACCACAGATTCACTATTTGCCTTCTCTGTGCTAAACTGTTTTCTCCTTGACCCCCCACACCATGTGTACTAAACATAATACCCCACAATCCCCTTCTCCCTCCCTCCCCAGCTGCCCTCCCACACCCCTCCCCTTTGGTAACCACTAGTCCGTTCTTGGAGTCTGAGTCTGCTGCTTTTTTGTGTCTTCAGTTTTGCTTTGTTGTCATACTCCACACACAAATGAGGGAAATCATTTGGCACTTGTTTTTCTCTGCCTGGCTTATTTCACTGAGCATAATATCCTCCAGCTCCATCCATGTTGTTGCAAATGGTAGGATTTGTTTCTTTCTTATGGTTGAATAGTATTCCGTTGTGTATACGTACCACATCTTTATCCATTCATCTAACTGATGGACACATGGTTGTTTCCATATCTTTGCTATAGTAAAAAATGCTTCAGTAAACATAGGGGTGCATATCTTTTTGAATCTGAGAAGTTGTATTCTTTGGGTAAATTCCAAGGAGTGGGATTCCCAGGTCAAATGGTATTTCTATTTTTAGTTTTTTGAGGAACCTCCATATTGCTTTCCACAATGGTTGAATTAGCTTATATTCCCACCAGTAGTGTAGGAGGGTTCCTCTTCCTGTGCATCCTCACCAGCATTTGTTGTTCTTAGTCTTTTCAATGCCAGCCATCCTTAGTAGTGTGAGGTGATATCTCATTGTGGTTTTAATTTGCATTTCTCTGATGGTTAGTGATGTGGAGCATCTTTTCATGTGTCTGTTGGCCATCTGAATTTCCTCTTTGGAGAAGTGTCTCTTCATATCCTCTGCCCATTCTTTAATCAGGTTATTTGATTTTTGGGTGATGAGGCATGTAAGTTCTTCATATATTTTGGATGCTAACCCCTTGTCAGATAATGTCATTTACAAATATATTCTCCCATGCTGTTGGAGGCCTTTTTATTCTGTTGATGGTGCCCTTTGCCATACAGAGGCATTTTAATTTGATGTGTTCCAATGAGTTCATTTTTGCTTTTGTTTCCCTTGCTTGAAGAGATGTGTTCAGGAAGAAGTAGCTCATGTTTATATTCAGGAGATTTTTGCCTATGTTGTCTTCTAAAAGTTTTATGGTTTCATGACTTACATTCAAGTCTTTTATCTGTTTTGAGTTTACTTTTGTGATGGGGTTAAACAATAATCCAATTTCATTCTCCTGCATGTAGCTGTCCAGTATTGCCAACACCAGTTGTTGAAGAAGCTGTCATTTCCCCATTGTATGTCCATGGCTCCTTTATCATATATTAATTTATCACATATGGTTGGGTTTATATGAGGGCTCTCTAGTCTGTTGCATTGGTCTATGGGTCTGTTCTCGTGCCAGTACCAAATTGTCTTCATTACTGTGGCTTTGTAGTACAGCTTGAAGTCAGGGAGTGTAATCACCCCCAGCTCTATTCTTCCTTCTCAGGATTGCTTTGGCTATTCTGGGTCTTTTGTGGTTCCATATGAATTTTAGAACCATTTTCTCTACTTGGTTGAAGAATGCTGTTGGTATTTTGATAGGAATTGCTTTGAATCTGTAGATTGCTTTAGGCACGATGGCCATTTTGGTAATATAAATTCTTCCTGTCCATGAGCTCAGGATATGTTTCCATTTATTGGTATCTTCTTTAATTTCTCTCATGAGTGTCTTGTAGTTTTCAGGGTATAGGTCTTTCACTTCCTTGGTTAGGTTTCTTCCTAGGTATTTTATTCTTTTTGATGCAATTGTGAATGGAATTGTTTTTCTGCTTTCTCTTTCTGCTAGTTCAGTGTTGGTGTATAGGAATGCCACAGATTTCTGCATATTAATTTTGTATCCTGCAACTTTGCTGAATTCAGATATTAGATCTAGTAGTTTTGCAGTGGATTCTTTAGAGTTTTTTATGTACAATATCATGTCACCTGCAAACAGGGACAGTTAGAGTTCTTCTTTGCCAATATGGATGCCTTTAATTTCTTTGTGTGGTCTGATTGCCGTGGCTAGGACCTCCAGTACTATGTTAAATAAAAGTGGAGAGAGTGGGCATCTGTGTCTTGTGCCCGTTTTAAAGGAAAACCTCTCAGCTTCTCGCTGTTAAGTATAATGTTGGCTGTGCGTTTGTCATATATGGCGTGTATTATGTTGAGGTACTTGCCCTCTATACCCAATTTGTTGAGAATTTTTATCATGAATGGATGTTCAATTTTTAAAATGCTTTTTCAGCATCTATGGAGATGATCATGTGGTTTTTGTCCTTCTTTTTGCTGATGTGGTGGATGATGTTGATGGATTTTCGAATGTTGTACAATCCTTGCATCCCTGGAATAAATCCTACTTTATCATGATGGATGATCTTTTTGATGTATTTTTGAATTTGGCTTGCTAATATTTTGTTGAGTACTTTTGCATCTATGTTCATCAAGGATATTGGCCTGTAATTTTCTGTTTTTGTGTTATGTTTGCCTGGTTTTGGTATTAGAGTGATGCTGGCCTCATAGAATGAGTTAGGAAGTATTCCCCTCTTCTTCTACTCTTTGGAAAACTTTAAGGAGGATGGGTATTTGGTCTTCACTAAATGTTTGATAAAATTCAGTGGTGACGCCATCTCTTCCAGGTATTTTGTTCTTAGGTAGGTTTTTCAGTACCAGTTCCATTTTGTTTCTGGTAATTCGTGTGTTCAGATTTACTGTTTTTTTCTGGGTCAGCCTTGGAAGGTTGTATGTTTGTAGAAAGTTGTCCATTTCTTCTACATTATCCAGTTTGTTAGCATATAATTTTTTCATAGTATTATCTAATAAATCTTTGTATTTCTGTGGTGTCTGTAGTGATTTTTCCTTTCTCATTTCTGTTTCTGTTCATGTGTGTAGACTCTTTTTGTCTTGATAATTCTGGGTAGGGGTTTATCTATTTTGTTTATTTTCTCGAAGAACCAGCTCTTGCTTTCATTGATTCTTTCTATTGTTTTATTCTTCTGTATTTTGTTTATTTATGCTCTAATCATTATTATGTTCCTTCTTTACTGACTTTGGGCCTCATTTGTTCTTCTTTTTCTAGTTACATTAATTGTGAGTTTGTACTGATCATACAGGATTGTTCTTCTTTTTTGAGGTAGGCCTGTATTGCAATACACTTTCCTCTTAGCATGGCCTTCGCTGCGTCCCACAGGTTTTGTGGTGTTGAGTTATTGTTGTCATTTGTCTCCATCTTTTGCTTCATCTCTGTTTTTATTTGGTCATTGATCCATTGGTTATTTAGGAGCATGTTGTGAAGCTTCCATTTGTTTGTGGGATTTTTCAATTTCTTTGCATAATTTACTTCTAGTTTCATACCTGGGTGGTCTTAGAAACTGTTTGGTACAATTTCAATCTTTTTGAATTTACTGAGGTTCTCTTTGTGGCCTAGTATAGGATCCATTCTTGAAAATGTTCCATGTGTACTTGAGAAGAATGCGTATTCTGCTGCTTTTGGGTGTAGAGTTCTGTAAATATCTGTCAGGGCCATCTGTTGTGTTGTGTTCTTCAGTGCCTCTGTTTCCTTATTTATTTTCTGTCTGGTTGATCTGTCCTTTGGAGTGAGTGGAGTGATGAAGTCTCCTAGAATGAATGCATTGCATTCTATTTCTCCTTTTAATTCTGTTAGTATTTGTTTCACATATGTAGGTGCCCCTGTGTTGGGTGCATAGATATTTATAATGATTATACATTTTGGTTGGATTGACCCTTTTATAAGTATGTAATATCCTTCTTTGTCTCTTGTGACTTTCCTTGTTTTGAAGTCTATTTTGTCTGATACAAGTACAGCAACTCCTGCTTTTTTCTCCCTATTTGTTGCATGAAATATATTTTTCATCCCTTCAGTTTAAGTCTTTGTATGTCTTTGGGTTTAAAGTGAGTCTTTTGTAGCAGCATATAGATGGGTCTTCTTTTTTTATCCATTCAGTGACTCAATGTCTTTTGATTGGTGCATTCAGTCCATTTACATTTTGGGTGATTATCGATAGGTATGTACTTATTGGCATTGTAGGCTTAGATTCGTGGTTACCAAAGATTCAGGGTTACCTTCCTTACTATCAAGAGCCTAACTTAACTCACTTAATATGCTATTACAAACAATCTAAAGGTTCTTTTTTTCTCCTCCATTTTCTTCCTCCTCTGCTCTTTATATATTACATATCATATTCTGTAGTCTTTGTCTTCCCCTTGATTGACTTTTGGATTAGTTGATTTAATTTTGCATTTGCTTAGTAATTATCTGTTTTACTTTCTTTACTGTGGTTTTATAACCTCTGGTAACAGGTATTAAACCTTAGGAACACTTCCCTCTATTAGTAGTTCCTCCAAAGGACACTGTAGAGATGGTTTGTGGGACATAAATTCTCTCAGCTTTTGCTGATCTGGAAATTGTTTAATCCCTCCTTCAAATTTAAATGATAATCTTGCTGGATAAAGTATTCTTGGTTCAAGGCCCTTCTGCTTCATTGCATTAAATACATCATGCCACTCCCTTCTGGCCTGTAAGGTTTCTGTTCAGAAGTCTGATGATAGCTTGATGGACTTTCCTTTGTATGTGATCTTATTTCTCTCTCTGGCTGCTTTTAATAGTCTGTTGTCATCCTTGATCTTTGCCATTTTAATTACTATATGTCTTGGTGTTGTCTTCCTTGGGTCCCTTGTGTTGGGAGATCTGTGCACCTCCATGGTTTGAGAGACTGTCTCCTTCCCCAGATTGGGGGAGTTTTCAACAGTTCCCTCCTCACACACACTTTCTATCCCTTTTTCTCTTCTCTCTCTTCTTCTGGTACCCCTATAATGTGAATATTGTTCCATGTGGATTTGTCACACAGTTCTCTCAATATTCTTTCATTCTTAGAAATCCTTTTTTCTCTCTGTGCCTCAGCTTCCTTGTATTCCTTTTCTCTAGTTTCTATTTTATTTGTCGTCTCCTCCACCATATCCAATCTGCTTTCAATACCCTCCATTGTGCTCTTCAACGATTGGATCTCCAACCGGAGTTCATTCCTGAGTTCTTGAATATCTTTCTGTACCTCCATGAGCATGTAAATGATTTTTATTTTGAACTCCCTTTCAGGAAGAGTCATGAAGTCAGTGTCATTTAAATCTTTCTCAGGAGTTGTATTATTAATTTTACTTTGAACCAGGTTCCTTTGGTGTTTTATATTTGTTATGGAGTGCTCTAGTGCCCAGAAGCTCTACTCCCTGGAGCTGCTCAGCCCCTGAAGCAATGTCAGGGGTCACAGGGGAGGTATTGGTGCCTGGGGGGAGGAAAGAGCTGTTTTGTGCTACCAGCTGCTATGCCTGTCTCCACTGCCTGAACCAGTGGGCCAAGCACACAGATATAAGCCTCTATGCTTTGTGTTTGTGTTGGTGTAGACAGATTTTCCCTCTGGCTGGCCTTACACCAGTGTAGGGTTTGCCAGTTTGCAAGCCAGTTGGGGCTGGCCAGGAGAAAGGCGCAGTAAGCTGCGTATCACGGAGGGGGTCCTTTGAGCTGTGTAGGCAGCCAGGGATCTGGAGCACCTGAAGATCATCTGAGGAGAAGGATTTCTTTTTCCTCCTTAAATATGAGAGTCTATATGGCAAAGCTCCTAACCTACTGGGCAGAGTGCACCTGGACAATTTTGTCTACCTGTCCTCTCTCCTGAGCAGTAAGCTCTGTTCAGTCCTTGCTCATTTAGCAGCCCTCTTGCTAAGGGATTCCTTGTTAGGAATTCTAATATTGCCCACCTTTCTTTTGTCCCAAAGCAGCCAGATATGGATCCCTGCTTTCCACAGGTGGCTGAGATAATCTCTCCAGGAATTCTGTCTGTCTTAGATTTCCATTCCCATAATCACGAGAGTGTCATGCAAGCACCATGAATTGTACGTTTGTGCTCCCAGAGCAGATCTCACTAGTTAGGTATTCAGCAGTCTCAGGCCTCCACTCCCTCCCTGCTTTGTTTCTCTTCCTCCCTGTGGTGAGCTGGGTGGCAGAAGGGTTTGGGTCCCACCAGGCCACAGCTTTGGTATGTTACCCTGTTCTGTGAGGTCTGTTCTTTTCTCCAGGTGTATGCAGTCTGGTGCAGTCCTCTTTCCTGTCGCTCTTTCAGGATTAGTTGTATTAATTATATTTTCATATTATATGTGGTTTTAGGAGGAAGCCTGTGTCTCACCTCTCACGCTGCCATCTTCAATCCAGTGAAACGTATTATTCTTGATTGAAATGAAGTGTTATTGTTCTGTGTACATAATATAAGTAGAATTAACCCAAGTCGATACAGTAAAACAGCGAGTTATGTAACCATTTTGTGTTTGTTCAGATACAGATTTATAAGTAAGCTCTAATTTATTTTACAATTCTTAAATGACTCTTCAATTAGAGTAGAATTGCATAAAGTCAACCTAATCCAAAAAGTTGTCACTATTAAAAGGATAATTAGTCCATAATTAGTACTGATAACTACTACTACTATAATTTTTTTTCATTGCTTGTTTTTATTAAGGTATTATTGATATATACTCTTATGAAGCATTCACATGAAAAAGCAATGTAGTTACTACATTCACCCATATTACCGTGGCCCACTCATGCCCCATTGCAGTCACTGCCTATCAGCATAGTAAGATGCCACAGAGTCACTATTTTCCTTTTCTGTGCTACACTGTCTTCCCCATGATCCCCCATACCATGTGTGCCAATCATAATACCCCTCAATCCCCTTCTCCCTCCCTCCACACCTGCCCTCCCCCTTGACAACAAGTCCCTTCTTGGAGTCTCTTTGTCTGTTGCTGTTTTGTTTCTTCAGTTTTGCTTCATTGTTATACTCCACAAATGAGGGAAATCATTTTGTACTTGTCTTTCTCCACCTGGCTTATTTCACTGAGCCTAATATCCTCCAGCTCCATCCATGTTTATACAAATGGTAGGATTTGTTTCTTTCTTATGGCTGAATAATACTCCATTGTGTATATGTAGCACATTTTCTTTATCCATTCATCTACTGATGGACATTTAGGTTCCTTCCATATCTTGGGTATTGTAAAGAGTGCTGCAGTAAATATAGGGGTGCATATGTCTTTTTGAATCTGAGAAGTTGTATTCTTTGGGTAAATTCCTAGGAGTGGAATTCCTGGATCAAATGGTATTTCTGTTTTTAGTTTTTTTGAGGAACCTCCATATTGCTTTCCACAATGGTTGAACTAGCCTGCATTCCCACCAGCAGTGCAGGAGGGTTCCCCTCTCTCTGCATCATTTCCAGCATTTGTTGTTCTTAGTCCTTTTGATGCTGGCCATCCTAACTGGTGTGAGGTGATATCTCATTGTGGTTTTTATTTGCATTTACCTGATAATTAGCGATGTGGAGCATCTTTTCATGTGCTTGTTGGCCATCTGAATTTCTTCTTTTGAGAATTTTCTGTTCATTTTCTCTGACCATTTTTTAAATCAAGTTATTTGCTTTTTGGATGTTGAGGCATGTGAGTTCTTTATATATTTTGGATGTTAACCCCTTATTGGATATTTCATTTATGAATATATTCTCCCATACTGTAGGATGCCTTTTTGTTTTATTGATGGTGTCCTTTGCTGTACAGAATCTTCTTAGTTTGATGTAGTCCCATGTGTTCATTTTCGCTTTTGTTTCCCTTGCTTGAGGAGATGCCTTCAGGAAAAAATTGCTCATGTTTATATTCAGGAGATTTTTGCCTATGTTGTCTTCTAAAGAGTTTTATGGTTTCATGACTAACATTCAGGTCTTTGATCCATTTCGAGTTTACTTTTGTGTATGGGGATAGACAATAATCCAGTTTCATTCTCTTAAAAATATTGAACGCTTCATGAATTTGTGTGTCATCCTTGCACAGGGGCCATGCTAATCTTCTCTGTATCGTTGTAATTTTAGTATATGTTCTGCTGAAGTGAGCATAGCCACTACTATAATTCATGCTTGTTTATAGTTTTTACTTCTTCCGTATCTCATCTATCCCCGAGATTTTTTAGTGGAGATATTCCAAATTAAAAATTTTAAGAAACTGAGATGCAGAGAAGTTAGTTGCTTAAATTTTATACCCTAGTGGATGTGACACTTTCCAAACTAGTCCCTTTTTCTAAACCTTTTATTATTTTCCCCCTTTGTTTACTTCTATTCAGTTTGCTTGGAAGTTTTGGCCATCACTTGAGTCATTTATATTGAAAACTCTGTGGAACAAATAAATGTATTTCTCGAATATTCTTACTCTTACCAGTTTTGATCATGCATTTTCAAAGAACCTATGTTGGTCACTAGTATTCACCAACTCAGTAATTTAGCATCAACGTTCATAATACGTTGGGAAAACTATGATGAAAATGAGCTAAGAATAGCAGTTAACTGGGTTTGATATAGTTTTAAGTGACAGTTTATTCTCAGACATATTTTAAAAAGTTTAATTGCTTACTCCTGATAAAAATACAGCTTTTAGTTTTCACAGCATTTTCACATATATTACTAAATATTTATGATAATCAATGTAATAAAACAGTATAGGTATAAGTGTTTGGTAATTTAGAAAACTCAGTTCTAAATAAATTAAATGTCACCAGGCTACCTTGCTGCAGAGCAAGGACTAGAATGTGAGTTTGTGTATTTGAAATATCTTACTCTCCCTCTTTACAGACATCTGGCCTATGTGGATTGAATAGTCTACAAAATACACATTACTTCATAACACAGCATACAAATAAACACATTGCATAAAAGACAGTAGTCCATACTGTGATTTTGAACAATGCTTGAAAAGACTGCAATTGATAAAAAGTTTATTATTAATTTTCTCTACATTAAAAGTTGATTTTGAAC
>JAVSCE010011483.1:0-11121 GCA_032199065.1 Smutsia gigantea
AAACTTTAAGGGGAATCGGTGTTATTTCTTCTCTATATGTCTGGTAGAATTCAGAGGTGAATCCATCAGGCCCAGGGTTTTTGTTCTTGGGTAGTTTTTTGATTACCAATTCGATTTCGTCACTGGTGATTGGTCTGTTTAGTTTTTCTGTTTCTTGCTTGGTCAGTCTTGGAAGGTTGTATTTTTCTAAAAGTTGTCCATTTCTTCTATGTTTTCCAGCTTGTTAGCATATAGATTCTCATAATATTCTCTTATGATTCTTTGTATTTCTGTGGGGTCCGTCGTGATTTTTCCTTTCTCATTTCTGATTGTCTTTATGTGTGTAGATTCTCTTTTTCTCTTCATGAGTCTGGCTAGGGGTTTATCTATTTTGTTTATTTTTTCAAAGAACCAGCTCTTGGTTTTATTGATTTTTCTATTGTTTTATTCTTCTCAATTTTATTTATTTCTTCTCTGATCTTTATTATGTCCCTCCTTCTGGTGACTTTGGGCCTCATTTGTTCTTCTTTTTCCAATTTCAGTAATTGTGTCTTTAGACTATTCATTTGCGAATGTTCTTCCTTCTTTAAATAGGCCTGGATTGCAATATACTTTCCTCTTAGTACTGCCTTTGCTGCGTCCCACAGAAGTTGTGGCTTTGTGTTGTTGTTGTCATTAGTGTCCATACATTCTTTGATTTCTGTTTTGATTTGGTCGTTAACCCATTGATTAATTAGGAGAGTGTTGTTAAGTCTCCATGTATTTGTGAGCCTTTTTGATTTCTTTCTAAAATTTATTTCTAGTTTATACCTTTGTGATCTGAGAAGTTGGTTGGTAGGATTTCAATATTTTTGAAATTACTGAGGTTCTTTTTGTGGCCTAGTATGTGGTCTATTCTGGAAAATGTTCCATGTGCACTTGAGAAGAATGTGTATCCTGTTGCTTTTGGGTGCAGTGTTCTGTAGATGTCTGTTAGGTCCATCTGTTCTAGTGTGTTGTTCAGTGCCTCTGTGTCTTTACTTATTTTCTGTCTGGTTGATCTGTCCTCTGGGTGAGTGGTGTGTTGAAGTCTCCTAGGATGAATGCATTGCTGTCTATTTCCTCCTTTAATTCTGTTAGTATTTGTCTCACATATGCTGGCGCTCCTGTGTTGGGTGCATATATATTTATAATGGTTATATCTTCTTGTTGGACTGACCCCTTTATCATTATATAATGTCCTTCTTTGTCTTTTGCTACTTTCTTCGTTTTGAAGTCTATTTTATCTGATACAAGTACTGCAACACCGGCTTTTTTCTCTTTGTTGTTTGCATGAAATATCTTTTTCCATCCCTTCACTTTTAGTCTGTGTATATCTTTGGATTTGATGTGAGTTTCTTGTAGGCAACATACAGATGTGTCTTGCTTTTTTATCCATTCTGTTACTCTGTGTCTTTTGATTGGTGCATTCAGTCCATTTACATTTAGGGTGATTATTGATAGGTATGTATTTATTGCCATTGCTGGCTTTAGGTTCATGGTTACCAAGGGTTCAAGGGTTGCTTCTTTACTATCTAACAATCTAACTTAACTTTCTTGTTAAGTTATTGTAAACACAGTCTGATGTTTCTTTCTTTCTCTCCTTTCTTATTCCTCCTCCTCCATTCTTTCTATAATAGGTGTTTTATTCTTTTCCTTTAGTTGGTATTTGGATGGTCTGCTTTCTTTGCTATGATTTTATTTTCTCTGGTGACATCTTTTTAGCTTTAGGTGTGCTTCCATCTAGAGCAGTCCATTTAAGATATCCTGTAGTGGTGGTTTATGAGAGGCAAACTCTCTCAACTTTCGTGTATCTGGAAATTGTTTAATCCCTCCATCATATTTAAATGATAATCGTGCTGGATACAATATTCTTGGTTCGAGGCCCTTCTGTTTCATAACGTTAAATATATCATGCCATTCTCTTCTGGCCTGTAAGGTTTCTGTTGAGAAGTCTGATGATAGTCTGATGGGTTTTCCTTTGTAGGTGATCTTTTTTCTCTCTCTAGCTGCCTTTATACTGTCTTTATCTTTGATCTTTGCCATCTTAATTATTATGTGTCTTGGTGTTGTCTTCCTTGGGTCCCTTGTGTTGGGAGATCTATGAGCGGTGGACTGCGAGACTACTTCCTTCCCAGCGAGGGGAAAGTTTTCAGCAATTATTTCTTCAAGACCACTTTATCCTTTTCTCTCTTCTTCCTCTGGTACTCCTATAATGCGAATATTGTTCCGTTTGGATTGGTCACACAGTTCTCTTAATATTCTTTCATTCCTAGAAATCCTTTTATCTCTCTCTGCCTCAGCTGCTCTGTACCTGTTCTCTGTTTTCTATTCCATTAACAGTCTCTTGCATCTCATCCATTCTGCTGTTAAGCCGTCGATCGCTTGTCTGATTTCTGCATTGTCTTTCCTCAGTTCCCTCACTTCCTCCCTCAGCTCTTGCACATTTCTCTGTAGGTCCATCAGCATGGTTATGACTTTTATTCTGAATTCTTTTTCAGGAAGACTGTGCATTTCCATCCCTTCAGACTCCCTCTCTGGGGTTGTCTGGTTGATTTTGGTCTGAACCATATTCCCTCTGTCTTTTCATGGCTACAGAATTGGTCACTGATAGTTGCCACGTATGTCAGCTGGGGTCTTTAAGACTTTAAAAGAAGAAGAAAAAAAAAGAGAGAAAAAAAAGAGAAAAAAAGAAAAAAAGAAAGAAAGAAAAAAGAAAGAAAAGAAAAAACAAAAACAAAACAAAACAAAACAAAACAAAACAAAATGCCCACCAGACGTAGAATCTGTGGGAATGCTCTAGGTGGCGCTATTGCCTCACTATTCCACAGCTGTGACTGTGCCGCTCCGTAGGGCCCTTTATCGCTCCGCCTCTTGGTGTGCTGAGTGCTCTCGGGTGTAGCTGCACGCTGTGCGCTTTCCTGTGTATTCTCGTCTCTCTTTTAGGAATACATGTATTTTCTGTGTTTTCGTAGATAAATATAGTGTTGGGAGGAGATTTCTGCCGCCCTGCTCACACCGCCATCTTCCCGGAAGTGTCTGGCCAAAACTTTTAATTCTAAGTGTTCACAGCACATTTATTAAATATAATTTCTAATTTCTTCTTGTATTAAAAGCAAGTTTTTCTTTTTAACTGCAAATTTCCTCCATGCTCACCATATTCAAAGAGCAGATATATTTAAAGTTAAAAGGTGATGGATGAACTAACTTATTTAATCCAGTCAACTACCACTGAAGATAGGCGTTATAATTATCCCTGTTTTACAAATGAGGACATTAAGGCCTGAGAGGTTAAGTAACTTGGCTCTTCGTCACAAAACTAGTGACAGAACCAGAAGTTCAAAGTGAACTCAGGAGATCTTGTCTCAGTGTTTTCTATTTTGATACCAAATTACCTACCAATTTTGAAAATTGGTACTGTCAAACTTCCCTTTAATAACTGTTTTTTAAATGAAAATATAAAATGCTGTACTTTAAAAGTTTTTTAAAGCATACCTTTGTGTTCTATTTTAAAATTATACCTTTAAATGACTTGAAGCCTGCAACAATTTCTATACCACTTTGGCATTTAAGAATTAACTCAAATGAATTCTTTAACATTAGATTGTTTTGCCCCAAATAGAAAAGTACTGACTTTGCCAACCATGTATTTAGTTATCAATTACCAGAAGTAAATGCAAGCAAACCGAGAACAAGCAGTTATACCATTCATATTTCCTGTATCTAATATTGTGCATATTCCCTGTATTTCAAAATGTTTTGATGAATAAATAAATGAGTAAAGGAACTAACTAAACACAAGGTAATACACCAAGAAATAATCTGATTAACAATGCAGGGTAAAATAATTAACTGAATTATAATATAGTTGAAAAAAATTCTCTTAATTAGATGACAATGATAAATACAAAAACAGCAGCAAACATTAATGAACAGTTAGTATGTCATAGCCAGTGTGCTGAGCACTTAAAGTGGAATATGTTACTTCTCAAAATACCCCCCAAATCAATTACTGTTATTTTCCTCATAAAAAGATGCAGAATCTGGTAACACAGAGGGCTAAATAACCACAGTAAGCTGAGTGCGGCAGTCCGTCTCCAGAGCTCCAGTGATTTACCACTGACAAAGTGAACATCTTTAAACCTTTAAGTTGTAAACATGTAGCTCTGTAATAGCCTGAGGTAGTTATTAAAAATGAAGATTCCTGGCTGTCACTCCAGGACTGAACTAGAATTTCGGGAGGTAGAATTTAGAAGCCTGTATTTTAACAGACATACCAGATAAGGAGTAGCCACTGTGAAATTTGAGAGCCACCACTTTTAAGTATATGATTGACTTCTTATTCCTATGCTCAAAGCACACCTATTTACTATAACCAGAAAGCAACTTGCCTTCATCTTCTCTATGTCTTTGTTCATATTATCAGCTCTCCCTGGAACATCCATTTTAATCCTTCAAAACCTCAAATCCCATCTCCACCAGGCATTTCCTGAATGTGCATTTCTCTCTTCTCCTGATCTGCCACTGAACTTTAAACCTCCAGTACAAGATTCTCTCGGGTTACCTAAAGAAGTTGTATACTTAACTGATAAGAGAAGAGGGCAGTTTCCTTCTTCTCTCCTCAAGACTTTAACATGGTGCCTGCCTGGAGTAGAAGTAAAAAAATTTTTTTCTAAGTTTGCTGAATTGAATTACAGATTCTTTTCCCCTATCAGTGTTTAAGACTTGACCCAGACCCAGAAGATAAGTATTAGTCAAAAAAACTAACGTTTGAATGTGGCTTCCTTAACTGAATGGAGTGGAAACAACTAAAAATATTTAATCCATACTAAACTAACATATATCAGATTAATTTACCACTTATCTACACCTCCTTTAAACTGTAAAGACTTAATAATGCTTATGACTTCAACAACTGCTCCAGTCTCAAAATGTCAGTAGAATGTGGGTGACAAGAAAACAGTAGCTACATGAAAAAGACAAAATAAAATGCATGCTCAGCATTTCTAAGCATTTCTGACATCAATTCAGAGTGGCAACAATTGATAATACCAGTTTTCTGGGTCACTTATTACTTAGCAACTGCTATAATTCCCACTTAAATATTGGTAGGAACCTTACAGACACTTGAATAAATGAAAATTTATGGAAAAATAGGATTTGGTACATAAATTTCTACATATACTAGTTGTACACCAAGGACATATCTGTATCATAAAATCAAATATATCTCCATGATATATGTTCTGAAGGAATTCATTCCATGTAAAATTTGAATCTCCAAAAATATGAATTTGCCTGCTTTGGCTTTTTGAAGTAAAAAATTAATATGGAAATAGTGTAAATGGTTTTATTCTCAACCAATGAAAATGTCACATTAAAAGGAGACAAAGTTTTTAATCAAAAAAAAGTTTTCTTTCTACCTTCGTATTACATGAGGAGCCTTTCACCCTACACTATTTATGATCACCTATTCTCAGTCTCTAGTTCCGTAGTTATTACCTAAAAATTAAGACCAGAAGGTTGGTATAATAAATACTTCTGAACTCTTTAACTTCTGTGCTACACTATTTCAATCCTGAATTCAGTCTTTAAAAGATATGTATAATAACTATGCATGTAGATATGTTAACATTTTAAGTTTTATTAAAACATTAAAAGAACACACTTGATTTTTAAGGCTTATCATATAAAAGAGTAGAAGTTTCCAGCTGGAGCCACAAATATTCTGTGGAAAACTATCAGAATTCAACCAGTTAAGAATTTTTGTAATCCTGATACTATCTTACCAAAATATTACAGCAGTATTTGTTTGCTCAGAACAAGTATATAAAAAAGTTTGTTGAACTGAATTATGTCAACATTCATCTTATTATTAAGGGCCATATTTTATTATTTGTTTTGGGAATTGACATAATTCCACAGAGCAAGTTACCTATAAATGCATAAATTACTTCTGAATGGGAACAATTTTCTTATATTTCTGTTTATCATTTATTAAGGACAACAGAATATGTTATATCTAAAGAAATGATACACAGTGTTTTTCTCAAGATTTCCTAATTAAGATGAATTTATGTTTTTCACAATCCAATACTCTTGTGTAAAAGAGGAAACAAACAAATTACAAAATAAAAAGAACAGCAACTTTCTACCTCATCAACTTTTCATCTCATCAAAGGCTGTGTTCAGAGCAAAATTCATAGCCTTATACACCTATTACTAGAAAGGTAATAAGGTAAAACCAAAACTTAAAACTCAAAGAAGATTTTTATTTGTAAATCATAGTGAGATTTCTTTTTCTGTGTTTAATGTGGTCGTTTTTAGTTTTCATTAGTATAATGAAAAAATTACATGATTTACAAGTAAACATCAATGAAATAGATAAATCACTAGATTTAATCTTATTCAAGAAACAAAAAGGGAAGAGTACATGTAGTATTAGATATGAGAATGCTGCTAAAGAGTCATCAAAGATTTGAAGACTACAAATGGGAACTTTGTATAGCTCTCTGCTACTAAAGTTTTAAGAACTAGATGGAGAAAGGGTGACTAGGCAAATAGAATTAATACAATTAACTCAGTGAAAAAGACAGGAAACCTAAATAGATCAATAAGCATGAAAAATTGTTTAAATCTTGTTTTAAAAAACAAAAGAGCACACGTTACATATTTCATGGGTAAATTATCTGACATGAAAGAATATATGTTCTTTAATCTCTTCTAAGGCATAAGGAAAAGATTCCTTCTTATTTTATTCTGACAGCCTAATCCTGACACAATTGGTCTGGGATCTTATGGAGCCAAGAAGTTGGGGAGTAAGCAAAAGATCCAGTGGGGATTCTGAGCCAGATAAATCTCTCTTCCCACCCTTAAGAAACCTCTCAGACTACTAGCAAATAACATTACTCAGTCACTAGATAATTGGAATTTTTTTCTAGGGGAAGTAACTACACCGAAAGCCCCTAATATACCACAGTCAGTAAAGACCAGCAATAGCATCCTCTACTCACCCACCACACCAGATACAACAGATACATGATCACTGACTATAGTTTTGGGTTTGTTTGTTTTTCAGATTAAGAAAATTTTATTCAGAGTCTAGGACAGCCCTGAAAATGGAGTATAAATAATAAAACAGTATGTTCTTCTGCTTTTTAATCTCAAAACATATCTAATTTATCTTTTGATTTTTCTAACCTTTACATATACAGATTTATCCTGAGAGAAACCCAGCCAATTTGTCTTTTAGGGTTTGCAAATTTCTTGGTTATGGTATTCTTCCAATACACATTCTGGGTTACCAAGAGACCTCCTTTTCCAGCTATTACCTAAGTTACTCAGAGATTCTCTGTATTCATTCATTCAAAAAATATGTTACTGAAATCCTAAAAAGTGGAGATCACAGCAGTGAACAAAGTCCCTGCTCTCATGCAGTCTATATCCTTTTTTGTTTGTTTGTTTTCACTTTTTTAAAAATTTTGGTATCATTACTGTACAATCACTTGAACATTATGGTTACTAGATCCCTACTATCAAGTCCCCCCCACATACCTCATTACAGTCACTGTCCATCAGCATAGTAAGATGCTATAGAATCATTAGTTGTCTTCTCTGTAAAAACTGCCTTTGCCGGTCCCCCCCACCCCCCGCTACATTATGTGTGCTAATCGTAATGCCCCCCTTTCCTTCTTATCCCTCCCTTACCACCCATCCTCCCCAGTCCCTTTCCCTTTGGTAACTGTTAGTCCATTCTTGGGTTCTGTGAGTCTGCTTCTGTTTTGTTCCTTCAGTTTTTTCTTTGTTCTTATACTCCACAGATGAGTGAAATCATTTGATACTTCTCTTTCTCTGCTTGGCTTATTTCAGTGAGCATAATACCCTTTAGCTCCACCCATGTTGCTGCAAATGGTAGGATTTGTTTTCCTCTTATGGCTGAATAATATTCCAGTGTCTATATGTACCACATCTTTATCCATTCATCTACTGATGAAACTTAGGTTGCTTCCATTTCTTGGCTATTGTAAATAGTGCTGCAATAAACATGGGGGTGCATCTGTCTTTTTCAAATTGGGCTGCTGCATTCTTAGGGTAAATAGGAGTGGGATTCCTGGGTCAAATTGTATTTCTATTTTGAGTTTTTTAAGGAACCTCCATACTGCTTTCCACAATGGTTGAACTAATTTACATTCCCACCAGCAGTGTAGGAGTGTTCCCCTTTCTCCACATCCTCGCCAACATTTGTTGTTGTCTTTTGGATGTTGGCTATCCTAACTGGTATGAGGTAATATCTCATTGTGGTTTTAATTTGCATTTCTCTGATGATTAGCGATGTGGAGCATCTTTTCATGTGCCTGTTCCAGCAGAATTTCTTCTCTGGAGAAGTGTCTGTTCAGATCCTCTGCCCATTTTTTATTTATTTTTCTTTTTATTATTATTTTTTAATATAATTTATTTTATTATCATTAATTTACAATTACATGTGCAATATTACGATTACTAAACTACCCCTTCATCAGGTCCCCCCCACCAACCCCATTACAGTCACTGTCCATCAGCGTAGTGAGATGCTATAGAATCACTACTTGTCTTCTCTGAGTTGTACTGCCCTCCCTGTGCCCCCCGAACATTACATCTGCTAATCGTAATGCCCCTTTTTCCCTCTTATCCCTCCCTTCCCACCCATTTTCCCCAGTCCCTTTCCCTTTGGTAACTATTAGTCCGTTCTTGGGTTCTGTGAGTCTGCTGCTGTTTTGCTCCAGTTTTTTTCTTTGTTCTTATACTCCACATATGAGTGAAATCATTTGATAGTTGTCTTTTTCGGCTTGGCTTATTTCACTGAGCATAATAGCCTCTAGCTCCATCCATGTTGTTGCAAATGGTAGGATTTGTTTTCTTCTTATGGCTGAATAATATTCCACTGTGTATATGTACCACCTCTTCTTTATCCATTCATCTACTGATGGACACTTAGGTGGCTTCCATTTCTTGGCTATTGTAAATAGTGCTGCAATAAACATAGGGGTGCATCTGTCTTTCTCAAGCTGGGCTGCTGCATTCTTAGGGTAAATTCCTAGGAGTGGAATTCCTGGGTCAAATGGTATTTCTATTTTGAGTTTTCTGAGAAACCTCCATACTGCTTTCCACAATGGTTGAACTAATTTGCATTCCCACCAGCAGTGTAGGAGGGTTCCCTTTTCTCCACATCCTCGCCAACATTTGTTGTTGTTTGTGTTTTGGATGTTGGCCATCCTCACTGGTGTGAGGTGATATCTCATTGTGGTTTTAATCTGCATTTCTCTGATGATTAGCGATGTGGAGCATCTTTTCATATGCCTGTTGGCCATCTGAATTTCTTCTTTGGAGAGTGTCTATTCATGTCCTCTGCCCATTTCTTAATTGGATTATTTGCTTTCTGTTTGTTAAGGTGCATGAGTTCTTTATATATTTTGGATGTCAACCCTTTATCAGATACGTTTTTTATGAATATATTCTCCCATACTTTAGGATGTCTTTTTGTTCTACTGATGGTGTCCTTTGCTGTACAGAAGCTTTGCAGCTTGATATAGTCCCACTTGTTCATTTTTGCTTTTGTTTCCCTTGCCCGGGGAGATATGTTCATGAAGAAGTTGCTCGTGTTTATGTCCAAGAGATTTTTGTCTATGTTTTTTTCTAAGAGTTTTATGGTTTCATGACTTACATTCAAGTCTTTGATCCACCTTGAGTTTACCTTTGTGTATGGGGCTAGACAGTAGTCCAGTTTCATTCTCATACATGTAGCTGTCCAGTTTTTCCAACACCAGCTGCTGAAGAGGCTGTCATCTCCCCATTGTATATCCAAGGCTCCTTTATCAAATATTAGTTGACTGTATATGTTTGGGTTAATGTCTGGATTTTCTATTCTGTTCCACTGGTCTGTGGGTCTGTTTTTGTGCCAATACAAAATTGTCTTGATTACTGTGGCTTTGTAGTAGAGCTTGAAGTCAGGGAGTGTAATTCCCCCTGTTTTATTCCTCCTTCTCAGGATTGACTTGGCTATTCGGGGTCTTTTGTGGTTCCATATGAATTTTAGAATTATTTGTTCCAGTTCATTGAAGAAAGCTGTTGGTAGTTTGATAGGGATTGCATTGACTCTGTAGATTGCTTTAGGTAGTATAGCCATTTTGACAATATTTATTCTTCTAGCCAAGAGCATGGGATGAATTTCCATTTGTTAGTGTCCTCTTTAATTTCTCTTAGGAGTGTCTTGTAGTTTTCAGAGTACAGGTCTTTCACTTCCTTCGTTAGGTTTATTCCTAGGTATTTTATTCTTTTGATGCAATTGTGAATGGAATTGTTTTTCTGATTTCTCTTTCTGTTAGTTCATCATTAGTGTATAGGAAAGCAACAGATTTCTGTGTGTTAATTTGTATCCTGCAACTTTGCTGAATTCAGATATTAGTTCTAGTAGTTTTGGAATGGAATCTTTAGGGTTTTTTATGTACAGTATCATGTCATCTGCAAATGGTGGCAATTTGACTTCTTCTTTACCAATCTGGATGCCTTGTATGTCTTTGTTTTGTCTGATTGCTGTGGCTAGGACCTCCAGTACTATGTTGAATAACAGTGGAAAGAGTGGGCATCCCTGTCTTGTTCCCGATCTTAGATGAAAAGCTTTCAGCGTCTCGCCGTTAAGTATGATGTTAGCTGTGGGTTTGTCATATAGCCTTTATGATGTTGAGGTACTTGCCGTCTATACCCATTTTGTTGAGAGTTTTAATCAGGAATGGATGCTGAATTTTGTCAAATGCTTTTTCAGCATCTATGGAGATGATCATGTGGTTTTTGTTCTTCTTTTGGTTGATGTGGTGGATGATGTTGATGGATTTTCGAATGTTGTACCATCCTTGCATCCCTGGGATGAATCCACTTGATCATGGTGTATGATCCTCTTGATGTATTTTTGAATTCGGTTTGCTAATATTTTGTTGAGTATTTTGCATCTACGTTCATCAGGGATATTGGTCTGTAATTTTCTTTTTTGGTGAGGTCTTTGCCCGGTTTTGGTATTAGAGTGATGCTAGCTTCACAGAATGAGTTTGGAAGTATTCCCTCCTCTTCTATTTTTTGGAAAACTTTAAGGAG
>JAVSCE010011484.1:0-33393 GCA_032199065.1 Smutsia gigantea
ATTTGAATCTTAATCAGGTTTCCATATACAGCTAGGAATATGGGAAATACAGGGCAGAGGAAGATGTTAAACTACACCATGGGATGCAATCAGCAATCAGACTATAAAAAACTCTATAGGAAAACCAACATGGTTTCTTCAACAAATAAACTGAGGGGAGAAAGATATAGACTTTCCTTCAGTTGCAATGCGTGGGCCTTATTTGAATCTTGAGTCAATAAAATGAACTGTGAAATAAAATGAACTTATGAAACAACTGAATATTTGAACACTAAGTGCTATTTAACAATAAAATAGCATTTAGGTATGATTATGTAATGGTGGTTAGTTATGTTTTAAAAAAGAAAGAGTAAGCCCTTATCTTTTAAACTTGCAAAATATTGTTGAATAAAATGAAAAAATTGCATTAACTAATTTCAGTCATATGATTTTAGACTAGACATAAGGTTACATACATGCACACAAACCTGCTTGGGTTTGACTAGAATTTTATTAAATTTAAAGGTTAATTTGGGGAAAATTTATTTCTTTGCAATATATATTCTTTGTTTCCTATTTTGGCGATCAAACTTCTCTCTACTTATTTTCCTTTGCTCAATTTTTTTGTAATGTGTGTTTTCAGATTAATTTTAGGATAATTTTGCCAGCTTCTTCAAAAATATGATTTGGGGTTTGACTGATATTTCATTCTAGCTTCGTATTAATTGGGGAAGGATTGATAAGTTATAAACATTGCCTTTCATTTAAAATATGAAACATATGTCTACCCATTCAACTGTTTTTAATAATAGAAGTCATAAATATCTTTTATTTGCATTACATCTAAGCAATGCACATTTCTTACTGTTGATATGAAGAAAGCACTGTAGTGTAGTCATTTAGAGATGGATGCTGAAGTTGGACTGCCTGCCTCTGTAAATTGCTAGCTGTGTGCTTTGGGGGCAGTGGCTTATCTTCTCTATTATTCAGTGTCCTCACCTATAGAATGAGAGTGGGAATAATTATTATTTCTGCCTCATAAAGTTTTGTTTTTCATTGTTGTGAGGATTAAGTAAGATAATACCCTTACTGCAGTTGACACATAGGAAGAGGTCAAGAATGTTAGTTATTAAACAGTAGGCTATTTATTATGTTAAATATTGTCTTTTCATTTATACTGTTTCAGTGTATCAAGAATGAGTGTGTTGAATTTCACAAAGTGACTTTTTTAGCGTTCATTGACATTATCCCTCAAACTGTTGATTCTATCTGGCATGAATAGATGACACTGCAATGGGCTGTTTTTAAATGTTTGAGAATGAACTTAAGTGCTTCCATCTTTAGTGGCTCCTGTTAAATTGAGGTGTTTTACTTATTCAGTAAATTTTGATACTCCCTTTTCCTGACACTGAAATGAGGGAGGACAGAATGAAAGAGGAGGGCAAGTCTGTTGGCAGTAGGGTTGCCAGATTAAAAATAGAGGACACTCAAATATGAATTTCAGACAAATAACAACGAATTTTTAGTGTATCCCAAATACTGCATGGGATGATCTTATGCTAAAAAAGTTATTTTTATCTGAAAGCTAAGTTAAACTTTGTGACCCACATTTGTGTTTGCTAAATCTCATTAGGAAGCTACTGCAGTTGATGACAGGAGAGATGGAGAGGAATCAAAGACTCTGAAGAATAGCGATTCTGGAATTGACATTTTGGGCCTTCAGTTTCTCACTCCTTCTAAATACAGACCACCCCTTACACCCGATTCTTCTCTAAAGAGAAAAGAACTAGAGTCTTCTGTTTGTTTTAATCTCAGTACTAAAATGTTACTTCCCCAAGGCAGAAGCAGTTATTTCATCACTGCCTCTCCTGCGTGTTAGGTTACTGTAGAGATTTGCATTGAGAGTAACCATTATAGAAACCAAAGTACCCGTCAGTAGTTGGAAGAAACAGTGCCAGCAGTAGCATCAAAAACCACAAGAGCCTCTTGTAGGTTGCACTTCATACATCTATGTACAATTCTCACATTTTAAATTTTACATAATGCGTTTATCTTATTAAAAATGGAAACAAAGAGAAGTACTTCCATCCATTAATCTCCTCCAGGTGCTTTATCCCCTTTGTCTTTGTTTCCCAGCTGGTTTTATATTTCTTTCTTTTTTTTTGCTTTCCAGTTCTTGCATCTTTATCTGTTCTTGAAACAAAATCAACAGTAAAAAGAGAAAGCCATTAAGCCAATGTAAGCATGGCTATGGTTGCTGATTTAAGTAGCACTTCATCTAAATTGGAGCTGCTCTTAAATTAAAAGATGGTTGTTTTATTGGAGGGTCTTATATCTCTGTTTTCCAACTGATGGCAGGTCACAAGTTTGGATTCCAGTCAACCATATAAAGCTATACCTCGACCTTGTCTGATCAATGAGCCATCTCTTGGACTAAAATAATTTCCCATTCTATCCATTTATCCAAGTCAAGCCAGAGCTAGCAACCCAGTGGATGAGAATCACTTCTATTTAAGGCACAAGCTGGTCTTTGGTTTATAAATGCTTTCCCTAGGCATTCTGAAAAAACATTCTGTCACCATCAAACACAGGTTTGAATTCCAAATCTTCTACTCACTTCCTTTGTGGCCACAAGTAATTTATTTGACATCCCTGAACTTTGATTTTCTTTTATAAAACGGGGAAAATAATACCGACCTTACAGGTATATTGCTGTTAAATTGTGTAAGGCAATGCCAACCTATGTAATTTTTATGTGAAACTACCAGTGGGGATGTAAAACGGTACAATCACTTTTGGTAACATTTTGGAAGTTTATTTAAAGTTAAATATACACCCACCACATTACCTGGCCATGCCATTCCTAACTATTTTTACCCAAGAAAATAAAAGCATACATCCATACTAAGACTGGTACACTAATGTCGATAGAAGCTTTATTGATAAAATATAAAACATGGAAACAAAAAAATTACCCATTAACAGGCAAACTGATGAACAATTTGTGGTATATTCATACACTACTACTAAAGAATAAAATAGAATTAACTAATGTTTTGTGCAATATCATGATGAATCTCAAGATAATTATACTGGGTAGAAGAACACAGAATCATACTGTATGATTCCATTCATATGAAATTCTAGGAAATGCAAATTATAGTGACAGAAAGCACATCAGTGCTTATCTGGGGATGTCAGTTGAGGGAGGAAAGGATTTAAAAGAGGCACAGAAAAATTTTGGAGCTGATGGAATTGTATGTTACCTTGATGATGGTGATGGTTTCATAGGTGGACATATGTCAAAATCATCAAAATATATACTTCAGATATGCATAACTTTAGTGTGCCTCAACAAAGTTGAAAACAAAATACAAAGTGGTCTAATCGTTATTAATAAACTCAGATTTAATATCCAAAAGAAAAGATGTGCTTTGATTTTTCCATGAAGAATCAGGATGACGATTCCTGAATACATTGTGCCTAGGGATTTTCTTGATTCTATACTATTTCTCTCCAAAAATAAATTCACTATCATCAATTTTTGTTTGGAAGCCTTCAAAATATTTCAAATTCATTATTATTATAGTTCTTTATAAGAACTAAAACTCAAACATAGATATATTCCCAAATTTTAATACTCATTAGCTAAATTCTTCAGGTTTCCCTTTTTCTACCATGAGTTGATTGTATTATGCTTCTTTAGAACCAAGTATGTCACCTGGTGCTTGAATATTCAGAAATCTCTACCATAAATCACTGTTACTCACAACTCTAATCCACCTCTTCTACTTTACCCAGCACCCCTGACCTTTCTTTACATGTAATCTCATCTGCCAAATGATTCCGGACCTCTGCTCCTTCACTTTCAATGATGCCATGACAACTGTGATTCCTTCCTCTTGCTCTGTAAGTCCTGAGAAGAGTGGCTCAGTATCTTCTTTTGCCTTTTGCAGCAGCACAAGTCGCCCAGGAGCATGACATCTAGTGTATGATGGGCCACTGGTTATGAATAACATAACTTTGTTCTCTAAATGAAGCTCTCTTATGAGATGCTAAAAGAAGTTATTACAATACAAGATAAGAAAAGAGGAATGTGTCCAAATTCTATCAACCCAATATATGGGCTAAATAAACCCAGCACCTGAATTACTATAATATCAATATCTTTAGTATCAGTATCTTTCCATAGAACTATGGTCCAAGCTGTTTACATTTCCTACATTGCAGCACTCATTCAATCCATACATAGTGGTTAGAGTCATATTCCACACATACGTCACATCATATACGTCTCCAGCTCAATCTTTCAAAGGCTTCCTTTTGCTTCCCACTCATGACTGCTAGTGTCTACATGTTTCAATATGTTCTTGTCGTGGCTTACCTCTCCAGCTTTACTTTGCATTGATTCTCTCTACCTCTTTCACTTGGCTCTGAAAACCTTCACCTTTTGTAGAATGTGTCATGCTCCCCTCTTCACCTCATAGCCCTCACTTACAGGGCTCTCCCTACCATTCCAACTCCTTATCTGGCTGACAACTGCTCATTCTTCAGGCGGGTCTTGGTTTCAGAGCAAGAAAGTTTGAGGCCATGGACATCAGTCTAAGTTATATGCTTCTAGTGTAGACCACTGAGAAAACTGTAAATTGTACTTTTCCTTTCTGGCATTGAGGAAATTTTTTAATATTATATTTATTTATATGATTATTTGCTCAGTGTCCCACCCTCACCAGATCCATTATGAGAAAGACTAGTAAACCATGTTTGTTAATTTGAATCTTTGTTTTGTGTGGCTTTATTCTCCATTATATCCATAGCTCTAAGTATAGGGGTGACTGGCACATAGTAGGTGTTCAGTAGGTACTTATTCGCTGAATAAATGAATGAATGGATAGATGGGAAATAACTCGGCAAAATGGATTCCAATTGTCTTATTACCCATGAGAAATTTGAGGCTGAGAGAGTTTAAATTGCCAAGCTAATACAGGCTCCATTATAATGGAGATAATGAAGATAACAAAGAAAAAGAGCCAGGTGCCACTAAGGAAAACTACTTTGAAGGGAATAAGAATTCATGTCATAAATACAAGCTTCAGTTTATTTTTAGTTGAACTGAAAATGTATTTAGTTACATTTTCCACTATAAATACGAGTGCCTGATTAGATCCAACACTGCTTCCTCAAAACTAATAATCTCAGAACCTTAGGTAGCAATCCCCTGCAGCAGTTGCTTTTACACCCTGGGCCACACCTGCTAAGCCTACCACTGATTGCAGCTGCTGCTGCGGTGCACAGTTCTGCACATGCTGTCCGTCTCCTCACTCCCATTCTCCCCTCAAGACTCTTTCCAAGCCTGGGATTTCACCCAGCCATGGTGCAGGTACACTCAGAAGGGAGGGGGAGTCAATATGCCGGGGCCACATCAGCCAATGCGACATGGACTGAGTACATAAGCGCCCCACCTTCCTGTCTTTCATAGAGACAGTTTGGAGGTTCTTTCCATACTGGCTTGGAAAGTTCCCAGAGGTTCTCATGCACTATCCACAGTAGTCGCCACCGCCTCAACACCCACTCAGTCCATAACTCCTAGCCTTATTCCTCCTTCTCACTCACTTCAGCTTCTTAAATTCACTTCTCAAGTAAACTTTCTGCACCCAAGTCCTTGTTTCAGGCTGTGCTTTTGGAGAAACCTAAATTAAGACATCCCCATTTATTTATTTAAGTATTAAATATAGACATAGCTGGGCACTGGAGTACAAATTAAATGTCATGTCCTAGCCCTTGAAAAATTTACTATTTAATGGGGTGAAAAGCAATGTAAATGTAAATTAGAATACAGCATAAGCTTTGTAATAGGTGTATACACAAATAAGGTTGTAAAACAAAACATGGAGCTGTTATTTAGGTAGGAAAATCAGGGAACAATTGAACAGGTAGCAAAGATTTGGGGGTTGGGTCTGGCAAAATCAATATAACTTTATTATTAGATAAGGGGGTAGAGAAAAGGCATTAAGGATCATCAGGTTCAAAAGCATACTGACTCAGAGAAAAATAAGCCACACATTGGAAACAGTGAAACATTTGAGGAAACTGTAACATAGGTACTGGGGTACTAAGTACTCTGGAGCCATTATCAGAGGAGGGATGTTGCAGGTAGTGAAGTGATATAAGTGCCAGGATAAGGATTTTAAGAAACAAGACCCGTTTTTTTTTGCCTTTATTAATATACAATTACATGAGCAACATTATGGTTACTAGACTCCCCCTATTATCAAGTCCCCACCACATACCCCATTCCAGTCACTGTCCATCAGCATAGAAGGATGTTATAGAATCACTACTTGTCTTCTCTGTGTTATACGGCCTTCCCATATACCCCCACCCCACACCCACACCCACTACATTATGTGTGCTAATTGTAATAGCCCTTTTTCCTCCTTACCCCTCCCTTCCCACCCAACTTCCCCAGTCCCTTTCCCTTTGGTAACTGTTAGTCCATTCTTTGGTTCTGAGAGTCTGCTGCTGTTGTGTTCCTTCAGTTTTTTCTTTGTTCTTATACTCCACATATGAGGGAAATCATTTGGTACTTGCCTTTCTCTGCCTGGCTTATTTCACTGAGCACAATACCCTCTAGCTCCATCATGTTGTTGCAAATGGCAGGATTTGTTTTCTTCTTATGGCTGAATAATATTCCATTGTGTATATGTACATCTTCTTTATCCATTCATCTACTGATGGACATTTAGGTTGCTTCCATTTCTTGGCTATTGTAAATAGTGCTGCGATAAACATAGGGGTGCATATATCTTTTTCAAACTGGGCTGCTTCATTCTTAGGGTAAATTCCTAGGAATGGAATTCCTGGGTCAAATGTTATTTCTATTTTGAGTTTTTTGAGGAACCTCCATACTACCTTCCACAATGGTTTTACTAATTTGCAGTGTAGGAGGGTTCCCACCAGCAGTGTAGGAGGGTTCCCCTTTCTCCACACCCTCGCCAACATTTGTTGTTGTTTATCTTTTGGATGGCAGCCATCCTCACTGGTGTGAGGTGATATCTCATTGTGGTTTTAATTTGCATTTCTCTGATGACTAGTAATATGGAGCATCTTTTCATGTGCCTGTTGGCCACCTGAATTTCTTCTTTGGAGAAGTGTCTTTTCAGCTCCTCTGCCCATTTTTTATTTGACTTATTTGCTTATTGTTTGTTGAGGTGCGTGAGCTCTTTATATAATTTGGATGTCAACCCCTTATCAGATATGTGATTTATGAATATCTTCTCCCATACTATAGGAAGTCTTTTTGTTCTACTGATGGTATCCCTTGCTGTATAGAAGATTTTTAGTTTGATATAGTTCCATTCATTCATTTTTGCTTTTGTTTCCCTTGCCTGGGGAGACATGTTCATGAAGAAGTTGCTCATGTTTATGTCCAAGAGATTTTTGCCTATATTTTTTTCTAAGAGTTTTATGGTTTCATGACTGACATTCAGGTCTTTGATCCATTTTGAGTTTACTTTTGTGTATGGGGTTAGACAGTAATCCAGTTTCATTCTCTTACATCTAGGGTCCAGTTTGGCCAACACCAGGTGTTGAAGAGGCTGTCATTTCCCCATTTTATATCCATGGCTCCTTTATCATATATTAATTGACCATATGGGTCTGTTCTTGTGCCAGTACCAAATTGTCTTGATTACTGTAGCTTTATAGTAGAGCTTGAAGTCAGGGAGCGTAATCCCCCCTGCTTTATTCTTCCTTCTCAGCATTGCTTTGGCTATTTGGGGTCTTTTGTGGTTCCATATGAATTTTAGAACTATTTGCTCTAGTTCATTGAAGATTGCTGTTGGTAATTTTATAGGGATTGCATTGAATCTGTAGATAGCTTTAGGCAGGATGGCCATTTTGACAATATTAATTCTTCCTAGCCAAGAGCATGGGATGAATTTCCATTTATTAGTGTCCTCTTTAATTTCTCTTAAGAGTGTCTTGTAGCTTTCAGGGTATAGGTCTTTCACATCCTTGCTTAAGTTTATTGCTAGGTATTTTATTCTTTTTGATGCCATTATGAATGGAATTGTTTTCCTGATTTCTCTTTCTCCTAGTTCATAGTTAGTGTATAGGAATGCAACAGATTTCTGTGTATTAATTTTGTATCTTGCGACTTTGCTGAATTCAGATATTAGATCTAATAGTTTTGGTGTGGATTCTTTAGGGTTTTTTATGTACAATATCATGTCATCTGCAATCAGGGACAGTTTGAGTTCTTCCTTGCCGATCTGGATGCCTTTTATTTCTTTGTGTTGTCTGATTGCCGTGGCTAGGACCTCCAGTACTATATTGAATAAATGTGGGGAGAGTGGGGATCCTTGTCTTTTTCCCGATCTTAAAGGAAAAGCTTTCAGCTTCTCGCTGTTAAGTATAATGTATAATGTTGGCTGTGGGTTTGTCATGTCATATATGGCCTTTATTATGTTGAGGTACTTGCCCTCTATACCCGTTTTGTTGAATGAGTGTTGAAATTTGTCGAATGCTTTTTCAGCATCTATAGAGATGGTCATGTGGTTTTTGTCCTTCTTTTTATTGATGTAATGTATGTGATGTTAATGGATTTTCTAATGTTGTACCATCCTTGCATCCCTGGAATGAATCCCACTTGATCATGATGGACGATCTTTTTGATATATTTTTGATTTGGGTTTGCTAGTATTTTGTTGAGTATTTTTGCATCTATGTTCTTCAGGGATATTGGTCTGTCATTTTCTTTTTTTGTGGTGTCTTTGCCTGGTTTTTGGTATTAGAGTGATGCTGGCCTTGTAGAATGAGTTTAGTAGTATTCCCTCCTCTTCTACTTTTTGGAAAACTTTAATGAAGATGGGTATTAGGTCTTCACTAAATGTTTGATAAAATTCAGCAGTGAAACCATCTTGTCCAGGCGTTTTGTTCTTAGGTAGTTTTTTGATTACCAATTCAATTTCTTTGCTGGTAATTCGTCTTTTCAGATTTTCTGTTTCTTCCTGGGTCAGCCTTGGAAGGTTGTATTTTTCTAGAAAGTTGTCTATTTCTTCTAGGTTATTCAGTTTGTTAGCATATAATTTTTCATAGTAGTCTCTCATAATTCTTTGTATTTGTGTGGTATCTGTAGTGATATTTCCTTTCTCATTTCTGACTCTGTTTATGTGTGTAGACTCTCTTTTTTTTGGATAAGTCAGGCTAGGGGTTTATCTATTTTGTTTTTCTTAAGAAACAGCTCCTGCTTTCATTGATTCTATCTATTGTTTTATTCTTCTTAATTTTATTTATTTCTGCTTTAATCTTTAATAGGTCCCTCCTTCTATTGACTTTGGGCCTCATTTGTTCTTCCTCTTCTAGTTTCATTAATTGTGAGTTTAGACTGTTCATTTGGGATAGTTCTTCTTTCCTGAAGTAGGCTTGTATTGCAATATGCTTCCCTCTTAGCACAGCTTTCACTGCATCCCACAGATTTTGTGTTGTTGAATTATTGTTGTCATTTGTCTCCAAATATTGCTTGATCTATGTTTTTACTAGGTCATTAATCCATTGATTATTTAGGACCATGTTATTAATCTTCCATGTGTTTGTGGGCTTTTTCATTTTCTTTGTGTAATTTATTTCTAGTTTCATACCTTTGTGATCTGAGAAGCTGGTTTGTACAATTTCAATCTTTTCAAATTTACTGAGTTTCTTTTTGTGGCCTAATATATGATATATTCTTGAAAATGTTCCATGTCCACTTGAAAAGAATCTGTATCCTGTTGCTTTTGGATGGAGTGTTCTGTAGATGTCCATTACGTCCATCTGTGCTAATATGTTGTTCAGTACCTCTGTCTCTTCACTTATTTTCTGTCTGGTTGATCTGTCCCTTGGATGAGTGGTGTGTTGAAGTCTCCTAGAATGAATGCGTTGCATTCTGTTTCCCCCTTTAATTCTGTTATTATTTGTTTCACATATGTAGGTGATCCTGTGTTGGGTGCATAGATATTTGTAACAGTTATATCCTCTTGTTGGACTGACCATTTTATCATTATGTAATGTCCTTCTTTGTCTCTTGTGACTTTCTTTGTTTTGAATTCTATTTTGTCTGATACAAATACTGCAACACCTGCTTTTTTCTCACTGTTAGTTGCATGAAATATCTTTTTTACATCCCTTTACTTTCAGTCTGTGTATGTTTTTGGGTTTAAAGTGATTCTCTTGTTGGCAGCATATAGATGGTCCTGTTTTTTTATCCACTCAGTAACTCTATGTCTTTTGATTGGTACATTCAGACCATTTACATTTAGGGTGATTATCGATGTGTATGTACTTATTGCCATTGCACGCTTTTGTTTGTGGTTTCCAAAGGTTAAAGGCAAATTCCCTTACTACCTAACTGTCTAATTTAACTTATTTTGTATACTATTACAAACTCAACCTAGAGGTCCTTTTTTTTTTTCCTCCTTTTTCTTCCTCCTCCATTCTTTGTATGATATGAATCATTCTGTACTCTTTGTCTTCCCTTGAATGAATTCTGCTTAGCCTTAGGAATACTTCCATCTATAGGAGTTCCTCCAAAATGCACTGTAGAGGTGATTTGTGGGAGGTGAATACTCTCAGCTTTTGCTTATCTGAAAATTGTTTAATCCCTCCTTCAAATTTAAATGATAACTTTTCCGGGTAGAGTATTCTTGGTTCAAGGCCCTTCTGCTTCACTGCATTAAATATATCATGCCACTGTCTTCTGGCCTGTAAGGTTTCTGTTGAGAAGTCTGATGATAGCCTGATGGGTTTTCCTTTGTATGTGATCTTTTTTCTCTCTCTAGTTGCTTTTAAAAGTCTGTCTTTATCCTTGATCTTTGCCATTTTAATTATTATATGTCTTGATATTGTCTTCCTTGGGTCCCTTTTGTTGGGAGATCTGTGAACCTCCATGGCTTGAGAGACTATCTCCTTCCCCAGATTGGGGATGTTTTCAGTAATTACCTCCTCAATAACAATTTCTATCCCTTTTTCTCTCTCTTCTTTTTCTGGTAACCCTATAATGCGAATATTGTTCCGTTTGGATTGGTCACACAGTTCTCTCAATATTCTTTCATTCTTAGAGATCCTCTTTTCTCTCTGTGCCCTCAGCTTCTTTGTATTCCTCTTCTCTAATTTGTATTCCATTTACCGTCTCTACTACTACATCTAATCTGCTATTAAATCCCTCCATTGCATGTCGCATTTCAGGTATGGTATTTCTTAATGATTTAATCTCCATCTTACATTCGTTCCTGAGGTCTTGAATATTTTTCTGTACCTTCACAAGCATGTTTATAGTTTTTATTTTGAACTCTCTTTCAGGAATATTATTGAGTTCGGTTTCATTTGACCCTCTTTCTGTGGTTTGTGAGATTTTGGTCTGAACCATGTTCTTTTGACGTTTCAGTGTGGTGCCCACTAGTGGGCAGAAACTCCAGTCTCTGGAGCTGCTCAGCCCCTAGAGTGAGGTTGGGGGACGTAGGGGAGCAGAGCTGGTGCCTGGAGGGAGGAAAGATCTGTTTCCTGCTTCCCTTCTGTGGTGCCTTTCTCCAGTGTCAGAGGCAGTGGGCTAAGCACACATGGGTAATCATCTGTGCTTTTCATCTCTAGCTGTTGTAGGCAGGGCCTCCCTCTGGCTGGCCTGACACCTGCGCAGTGACTGCCGGTTTGCAAACAGGTGCCTGCCAGCCAGTAGGAAGGCTCAGCACAGTGGGGGGCCTCAGAGCTGAGTAGGCAGTTAGGGGGATGGAGCCCCTGAAGCTCCTCAAAATTCCCAACCAGCTGTGCAGAGCATGCCCAGGAAACCTTTTCCAGCTCTCCCTCCTCCCGCACCGCAAGCTCCGTGCAAACCCTGCCCCTTCAGCTGCCCTCTCGCTGCTAGGACGCCTCTCAGACTCCCTGCCTTTCCTCTGACACAGAGCGGCCAGGTGTGGATCCCCTCCACAAATGGCCACAATGTTAATTTCGCAAGCACTCTGCCTGTCCGAGCTCCCCAACACCCAGGGCACCACACAATATAGGATTCTGCTCACAAAGCAGATCTCCAGGGCTCGGTGTCCAGCAGTCCCAGGCTTTCACCCTCTCATGCACTCCATTTCTCTTCCTCCCGCCAGTGAGCTGGGGTGGGGGAAGGGCCTGGGTCCCGCCAGATTAAGGCTTTCATATGTTACCCTGTTTCTTGAGGTCTGCTGTGTTCGTAAGATTTGTATGCAGTCTGGTTCAGCCTTCTTTCTTGTTGCTATCTAAAGGTTAGTTGTATTTATTAACTATATTTTTGTACTGTTTGTGATTTTGGGAGGAACTCTCTGTCTCACCTCTCACGCCGCCATCTTGAATCTCAAGACCCCTGTTTTATACTCTAACAGTGTGTAATCATCAGAATATTTTAAACAGAGGTAGTACAACATCAAATCTGAGTTGTAAAAGATAATCCTGTCAGCCAAGAAGACAACAAATGAATTGGAACTGGGGAAAACTGGAGGCAAAGAGAGATTATGAAGGTAGTGTCTGTGAGAATGAAGAAGAGAGGAGATTCAAGAGACATATATTTTACAAAACTGGGCTCTGAGTATCTGAGGCATTCCAAATGTATGTAAGATCATTTGTTTTTAATAGGTGCTCCCATACCTCCATGATTCTCTGTTTTTTGCTCTGGTGTACATAACCTATTCAAACTAACAAATCCTACATACATTAAACATGGGGCACTATTGTCTTAAGTCAACTCTTCAGAACTAAGTGTCAGATGGAGATTGGCACATGGGAAGTCTGGGCATGCTTCTAAGGTCAACTCCTGTGGAGCAATGAGGGAGGCAGGGTTGAATAGAGGGAAGCTTTCAACTGCCATGCACATGCATTCACAGCAAGGATCTCCACCCATCCCACAAGGGGCACTCTAGATTTAAGGTGGTCCTTTAGAGTTTTGTGGCTATGCGGCAAGAGGACAGGGCCTTTACCCCCCCTACCCTGCCGACCAGTCATTGGATGTGAGCTGCCTCAGGGCAGGGGCAGTGACCTTGGATGTAGAGGCCATGCTTGGCTCTCCTAGAAGTATTTAGCAGAGACCTGTCAACTCCCAGCACTCATGGAATCAGGGGAATGAATGCCTCAGTCCTGATGGGGCATACAACGATACACCACAGTGTCCACTGCAACTCTTCTTTTATACCCTGTCCCGTTTATCTTGTTGAGGTCCTGGTAGATTTCAATAAGGTCAGTTTTAACATAAGGCCCCCCCAACTTTCATAACACCAGAGTGTGATCAACATTTTAAAGCTGAAGGACAGCGTGAAGTCCCCCTTTATGACATTTTGTTATATTTGTTATTCTTTAGACGATTAATTCAAAATACTGTATAACCCTTACTGGATTGCATGATTTATTTTTTTCCTTTGGTTTTGCCAGAAAGCAGTTGGTTTTGTCAAAAATAATTTATGAAAAACTTCTAAGATTTTCTGAGCAATAGCATTAAGGAGCCTCCTTAACAGAAATTTTCTTTTGTTTTAAGTTATTGCTGAAGCAGGCTGTCAAGTAGTGACTGACTCTGGTACTCAGGAAGTAAGTTTTAAAATAAGTCACTATGTCAGACTGCTATTTCCAGTAGGTACCCATAGTCAGCAGCTGCCATAATATAAATAAATCACAAGAATTGGGTGTTTTCTCCCACTCCAGTGACTGAAAAATAGTATTTTAAGTCAATACTCTACAATGTTAGCAATGGCATTAAACTCCCCTACACCTCCCA
The DNA here is from genome assembly GCA_032199065.1 of Smutsia gigantea. NCBI lineage: Eukaryota > Metazoa > Chordata > Mammalia > Pholidota > Manidae > Smutsia > Smutsia gigantea. The sequence goes on from JAVSCE010011484.1 coordinate 13,739, forward strand.
CCAAAATCCCTACACAGTTACCACAAAGAAGCATTTGATCCATTATGTTATCAAGACATTCTGTCTGGTTTACTAATTTTTGAAGAATTTCCACTTAGAGGTTTTAAAGCATGCCATTCTCCTGAGACATACCTTTCCAGAGATACTCTTCCTCACCCTCTTTTAAAAGGCATTCTTTTAGAGCATTTTCAAACCCAGATGTAAGGTATCAATAAATTTGTACTAACAATTTGACATAAAAAGGAAAAGCATATTTTAGACTTTGTTTTCCTAAATATTTATTTCAACTACTACATTTTCACAGTGGTTTTCATCCTAATGTCATCCTTAAAATAAATCATTATGTGTACTTCATGTGATCTTTTCAGAATGCAATAAAACAGATTGTTTTTAATGGCTGTTCCAGCAATGAAAAATATCTGTGTTAGGTGGAAACAACAAATTGATGCTTTTTCAATTCCTTTTAATGGCACGAGGATCTTTGCAACCTGCTGTGAAAAATATTCTCTTAATGATAGGCCTGTGGCACAACTTAAGGAGTCATCAAGAAATAAATGTGCCGCTGTCTCGTTGGCAGCTTGGTGTCCCTTAATTGAAGTGTTATAAGATTCTGTGCGGAGGAAAGCCTCCAGGGTTTCGTAGCTAAATGGCACGGACACCTCTGATGAGACATGCAGATGAAGATGTGTCAATACAATCTTCACCAATTTGCTGTAATAGCAGTGACTGATTAATTTTATAACCACGGGTGCTTCTATTAGCTAACCTAAGGAATGATTTAGACTTTATTAAGCAACTTATTTCTCTTTTTTTCAAGAGAGACTACTGCAACATAGTTTATTTGTGAGTATTATGCTGTGGCTCTTATATTTTCTAATAAGGATCCTAAATTTATTATTAAGGAAAAGGATCATTAGCTTACCGTGGTTTATTGGAGGCTTAGTGGTGGCAATTTTTTGGGACTCCTAGTGTCTCAAAGGCACCTCGGTGATCTTGGGAGTTTCTCAAAACTAAAGTAACTTCTTTTTTAAAGCAATTGAGTTGGCAGCTTCTAAACACATTTTTAATTTCCAAGAAAAAATTGAAGTAACTAAATCAAGAGTATGTGGCTGTATATTTTTATCTTTTTCCTGATATAAAATTGCTTTAATATTTTATCATAATTGCCCTTGGACATCTAACATCATTTGGTTACACATAATCAACTAATGCTTTATATTTTAGGGCTTTGTTCAATAAAAAATTAATTATCATGGATGGGTGGGCAATGTATTTGGAGATTGAGCTACAAGATTTTATGCATAAAACAGGCTCCAGTTAATATATTGAAACCAAAATTGCTGTAACATTCACAGTGCAATAAAAATCCGATACAAAAAGTCATTTAAAACTTCTGAAATGTGAGCTCAGGGACACACCTTTGTATTTTTTTTAACTATAAAAAGAAATGAAACTGCATTTACTATAAGTTGAATTTCCAGTAAATTTATTGAAAAAAAAAAAAGAGACTGGGAACCCATTAGAAACCATTTTATTCCACAAGCAGTCTACCCAGCAAGACTATTATTAGTACTTAATACTATTATAGAGCTTGGTGTTGTAAAATGCCTATTGTAGAAGATGTGATATACAATAAATAACAATCCACATCTTTCTCTCAGGGCTGAGGATGTTTGTAAACAGCCTTCGGAGGAAAGAACCTATGTTCTCTTCTTCTAGGTTTATGTTAGGCTGTAGAGACTAATGACAGTAAATTTGAAGAGATCTGTATTATCAAATTTTATCCAGTTTCCTTATAGTAAGCAGAAGTTTTCACTTGCATCAAATATATACCAAATATCCTGGGTCTATTTTAGAAGGGAAAAAATTCATGATTATGATGGGTTTCATTCGTTCCTTCTAAAACATCATGAGGTTCTAATTGGATTGTAGAGCTTTAAATGCTCATGTTATAATGTAAGATGAAGACATGTCATCTAGCCTCTAATGACAGAGGAGAGAAAAATATTATGTAAATGAGCAATGTGAAGAATAAATTAATAAACTAGAAATGAAATATATTTTCCAAGTAATATTCGACCACTGTTCTCAAAATGCTCTGAATTCCAACCCTGATTTTGTGGAAGTTTGCTGCATTAGGAATTGAAGGGGTGGGTTCAAGTCCTAGCCTTGCTACTAGGTATCTATGTAACTAGCAATTTCCTTTTTCTATTAGAAGCATGTCTTCTCTATTGGTAAAACAAGGAGTTGACATTAGATCATCTTTGGGATTGAATATTACACTACCATTTTATTTATAATAAATCAGACTAAGTTATGTTGAGCACTTTTATATTATGTTTAGTAAAAGCCACACTTCCATTTCCAGTGATACTGGAGATTTCTACCCTTTTAAGAACACAGAAAACAACATCTTTTAAAGGACTTAAGATGGCAGTGTGAGAAGTGAGACAGAGACTTCCTCCTAAAACCACATATAATATGAAAATAATTAATACAAGTAATCCTGAAAGAGCAACAAGAAAGAGGACTATGCCAAACTGCAAACACCTGGAGAAAAGAATAAACTTCAAGGAACAGGGTAACATACCAAAGCCATGGCCGAGCAAGACCCAAGCCCTTCCCCAACCCCAGCTCACCAGCGGGAGGAAGAGAAACAGAGCGGGAAGGGAGTGGAGGCCTGGGATTGCTGAATACCTAACTCCGGAGATCTGATCTGGGAGCACAAACCTACATTTCATGGTGTTTTCATGGTACTCTCATGACTAGAGAGTTGAAAGCTAAGACAGGCGGAATACCTGGAGAGACTGAGATTCCAGCCACTTGTGGAAAGCAGGGATCCATATCTGGCTGCTCTGGGACAAAAGAAAGGTGGGCAGTCTGAGAGACTTCCTAACAGCAAGAGGGCTGCTAAAGGGGCAAGGATTGCACAGAGCTTACTGCTCAGGAGAAAGGACAGGTAGACAAAATTGTCCAGGTGCACTCTGCCCAGCAGGTTGTGAACTTTCAAGATCTTCAGGAGCTCTATCTCCATGGCTGGCTACAGAGCTCAAAGGACCGCCTCCATGATACACAGCCTACTGAGACTTTCTCCTGGCCAGCCCAACCTGGCTCGCAAACTGGCAAACCCTACCCTGATGTTGGCCAGCCAGAGGGAAGCCCTGTCAATGGCAACTACAAACACAAAGCACAAAGGCTTATACCTGTGTGCTCAGCCACTGGTTCTGGCAGTGGAGACAGGCTTAGCAGCTTGGAAGCAGAAAACAGCTCTATCCTCATCCCAGGCACCAATACCACTCCCCTGTGACCCCTGACATTTCTTCAGGGGCTGAGCAGCGCCAGAGAGTAGAGATTTGGGCACTAGAGGGCACCATATACAAATATAAAACACCGAAGGAACCTAGTTCAAAGTAAAATTATGAACACAACACCTGATAAAAATTCAAATGAAATCGACCTCATGAATCTGCCTGAAAGGGATTTCAAAATAAAAATCATTAACATGCTTTCAGAGGTACAGAAAAATATTCAAGGACTCAGGGAAGAATTCCTGTTGGAGAGCCAATCATTATGGAACACAGTATCAGAAATGAAACATACAATGGAAAGTTTTAAAAGCAGATTAGATATGGTGGAGGAAATGATAAATGAAATAAAAAGTAGAGAAGGGGAATACAGAGAAGCTATGGCAAAGGGAGAAAATCTCTAAGAATGAAAGAATATTGAGAGAACTGTATGACCAATCTAAAAGGAACAATATTCACATTATAGGGGTAACAGAAGAAGAGAGAGAAAAAGGGATAGAGTGTCCTTGAGGAGGTAATTGCTGAAAACATCCCCAATCTGGGGAAGGAGATAGTCTCTCAGGCCATGGAGATACACAGATCTTCCAACACAAGGGACCCAAGGAAGACAACACCAAGACATATAGTAATTGAAATGGCAAAGATCAAGAATATGGACAGACTATTAAAAGAAGCCAGAGAGAGAAATAAGATCACATACAAAGGAAAACCCATCAGGCTATCATCAGACTTCTCAGCAGAAACTTTACAGGCCAGAAGGGAGTGGCATGATATATTTAATGAAATGAAGCAGAAGGGCCTCAAACCAAGAATACTTTATCCAGCAATATTATCATTTAAATTTGAATGAGGGAATTAAACAATTTCCAGAGAAGCAAAAGCTGACAGAATTTACCTCTCACAAACCATCCTACAGTGTTTTTTGGAGGGACTGCTATAAATGGAAGTGTTCCTTAGGTTTAATAGCTGTCACCAGAGGTAATTAAAACACAGTAAAGAAAGTAGAATAGTTAATTACTAAGCAAATGCAAAATTAAACCAACTATCCCCAAAGTCAATCAAGGGATAGACAACACAGAATATGATACCTAATATATAAAGAATGGAGGAGGAAGAAAAAGGAGGAGAAAAAAAGAACCTTTAGACTATGTTTGTAATAGCATATTAAGTGAGTTAAGTTAGACTCTTAGATAGTAAGGAAGTTAACTTTGAAACTTTGGTAACCACGAATCTAAAGACTGCAATGCCAATAAGTACATACCTATCGATAATCACCATAAATGTAAATGGTCTGAATGCACCAATCAACAGACAAACAGTCACTGAATGGATTAAAAAACAAGACCCATCTATATTCTGCCTACAAGAGACTCACTTCAAACCCAAAGACATACACAGACTAAAAGTGAAGGGATGGAAAAAGATATTTCATGCAACTAATCGGGAGAAAAAAGCAGGAGTTGCAGTACTTGTATCAGACACAATAAACTTCAATGAAAGCAAGTCACAAGTGATAAAGAAGGACGTTACATAATGATAAGGGGGTCAATCCAACAAGAAAATATAACCATTATAAATATATATACACCCAACACAGGAGCACCTACATATGTGAAACAAATACTAACAGAATTAAAAGAGGAAACAGAATGCAATGCATTCATTCTAGGAGACTTCAACACTCCACTCACTACAAAGGACAGATCAACCAGACAGAAAATAAGTAAGGAGACAGAAGCACTGAACAACACATTATAACAGACGGACCTAACAGACATATACAGAACGCTACAGCCAAAAGCAGCCAAATACAGATTCTTCTGAAGTGCACATGGAACATTTTCAAGAACAGATCATATCCTAGGCCACAAAAAGAGCCTTTGTAGCTTCATAAAGATTGAAATTGTACCAACCAGTTTCTCAGACCACAAACGTATGAAACTAGAAAGAAATTACACAAAGAAAATTAAAAATCCCACACATGGAGGCTTTGCAACATGCTCCTAAATAACCAATGGATCAATGACCAAATAAAAACAGAGATCAAGCAATATATGGAGACAAATGACAATAATACAACATCGCAAAATCTATGGGATGCAGTGAAGGCCATGCTAAGAGGGAAGTATATTGCAATACAGGCCCATCTCAGGAAGGAAGTTCATCCCATATGAACGGTCTAAACTCACAATTAGCAAAACTAGAAAAAGAAGAACAAATGTGGCCCAAAGTCAGTAGAAGAAGGGACATAATAAAGATTAGAGGAGAAATAAATAAAATTGAGAAGAATAAAATAATAGAAAGAATGAGTGAAAGAAGAAGCTGGTTCTCTGAGTAAATAAACAAAATAGATAAACTCCTAGCCAGACTAATCAAGAAAAAAAGAGAGTCTACACACATAAACAGAATCAGAAATGAGAAAGGAAAAGTCACTATGAAAACCACAGAAATATGAAGAAGTATTAGAGATTACTATGAAAAAATTATATGCTAACAAACTGGATAACCTAGAAGAAATGGAAGCTTTCTAGAAAAATACAACCTTCCAAGGCTGATCCAGAAAGAAACAGAAAATCTGAATAGACCAATTACTAGCAACAATTTGAATTGATAATCAAAAAACTACCTAAAAACAAAAACCTGAACAAGATGACTTTACCACAGAATTTTATCAAACATTTAGTGAAGACCTAATACCCATCCTCATTAAAGTTTTCCAAAAAGTAGAAGAGGAGGGAATACTCCCAAACTCATTGTACGACGCCAGCATCACTCTAATACCAAAACCAGGCAAAGACACCACAAAAAAAGAAAATGACAGACCAATATCCGTGATGAACATAGATGCAAAAATACTCAACAAAATACTAGCAAACCAAATTCAAAAATACATCAAAAAGATAATCCATCATGATCAAGTAGGATTTATTCCAGGGATGCAAGGATGGTACAACATTCGAAAATCCATCAACATCATCCACCGTATCAACAAAAAGAAGGACAAAAAAAACACATGATCATCTCCATAGATGCTGAAAAAGCATTCGACAAAATTCAACACCCATTCATGATAAAAACTCTCAACAAAATGGGTATAGAGGGCAAATATCTCAACATCATAAAGGCCATATATGACAAAACCACAGCCAACATTATTCTTAACAATGACACATTGAAAGCTTTTCCTTTAAGATTGGGAACAAGACAAGGATGCCTATTCTCCCCACATCTAATCAACATAGTACTGGAGGTCCTAGCCATGGCAATCAGACAACATAAAGAAATAAAAGGCATCCAGATTGGCAAGGAGGAAGTTAAACTCTCCCTGTTTGCAGATGACCTAATATTGTACATAAAACACCCTAAAGATCCACTCCAAAACTACTAGATCTAATATCTGAATGCAGGAAAGTTGTGGGATACAAAATTAACACACAGAAATCTGTGGCATTCCTGTATACTAACAATGAACTAGCAGAAAGACAAATCAGGAAATCTATTCTATTCACAATTGCATCAAAAAGAATAAAATACCTAGGAATAAATTTAACAAAGGAAATGAAAGACCTGTACTCTGAAAACTACAAGACACTCGAGAGAAATTAAAGAAGATACCAATAAATGGAAACACATCCCACCCTCATGGATAGGAAGAATTAATATTGTCAAAGTGGCCATCCTGCCTAAAGCAATCTATAGATTTAACGCAATTTCTATCAAAATATCAACAGCAATCTTCAATGAACTAAAGCAAATAATTCTAAAATTCATATGGAATGACAAAAGACCCCAAATAGCCAAAGCAATCCTGAGAAAGAAGAATAAAGCTGGGGGGATTATGCTCCCCAACTTCAAGCTTTACTACAAAGCCGCAATAATCAAGACAATTTCGTACTGGCACAAGAACAGACTCATAGACCAATGGAACAGACTAGAGAGCCCAGATATAAACCCAAGCATATATGGTCAATTAATGTACGATAAAGGAGCCATGGACATACAATGGGGAAATGACAGCTTCTTCAACAACTGGTGTTGGCAAAACTGGATAGCTACATGCAAGAGAATGAAACTGGATTATTGTTTAACCCCATACACAAAAGTAAACTTGAAAAGGATCAAAGACCTGAATGTAAGTCATGAAACCATAAAACTCTTAGAAGATAACATAGGCAAAAATCACCTGAATATAAACATGAGCAACTTCTTCCTGAATGCACCTCCTCGAGCAAGGGAAACAAAAGCAAAAATGAACACATTGGACTACATCAAACTAAAAAGCTTCTGTATGGCAAAGGACACCATCAACAGAACAAAAGGGCATCTTACAGTATGGGAGAATATATATTTTAATGACATAGCCAACGAGGGGTTAACATCCAAAATATATAAAGAACTCACACATCTCAACACTCAAAAAGCAACTAAAATGATTAAAAAATTGGCAGAGGATATCAAGAGACAGTTCTCCAAAGAAGAAATTCAGATGGCCAACAGACACATGAAAAGATGCTCTACATCACTAATCATCAGGGAAATGCAAATTAAAACCACAATGAGATATCACCTCACACCAGTAAGGATGGCCACCATCCAAGAGACTAAGAACACCAAATGCTGGTGAGGATGCAGATAAAGGGGAACCCTCCTACACTGCTGGTGGGAATGTGAGCCAGTTCAACCATTGTGGAAAACAATATGGAGGTTCCTCAAAAAAAGCTCTAAATAGAAATACCATTTGACCCAGGAATCCCACTCCTTGGAATTTACCCAAAGAATACAACTTCTCAGATTCAAAAAGACATATGCACTCCTATGTTTATCACAGCACTATTTATAATAGCCAAGATAGTGAAGCAACCTAAGTGTCCATCAGTAGATGAATGGATAAAGAATAGGTGGTACATATACACAATGGAATATTATTCAGCCATACGAAAGAAACAAAGCCTACCATTTGCAACCACATGGTTGGAGCTGGAGGATATTATGCTCAGTGAAATAAGACAGGCAGAGAAAGACAAGTGCCAAATGATTTCCTCATTTGTGAAGTATAACAGCACAGCAAAATTGAAGGAACAAAAATAGCAGCAGACTCACAGACTCCAAGAAGGGACGAGTGGTTACCAAAGGGGAGAGGTGTGGGAAGGTAGGTGGGGAGGGAGAGAGAAGGAGATTAAGGGGTATTATGTTTAGTACACATGGTGTGAGTGGTCACAGGGAAAACAGTGTAGCACAGAGAAGGCAAACAGTGAATCTGTGACATCTTACTACACTGATGGACAGTGACTGCATTGGGGTTTTGGTGTGGACTTGATAATGTGGGTAAAAGTAGTCACCACATTATTTTTTCATGTGAAACCTTCATAAGAGTGTATATCAATAATACCTTAATAAAAAATTTATATAAATAAATTAAGGAAAACCATTAAAAAAGAAGAGCACAAATTTTAGGGCATTTCTTTCCCATGCTACAAAGATTATTGGAAGTAAGAAATATAGTACTAGATATGTGACTAGTTTTTTATTTTTCACATGGGGAGTGTTTGTAAGCAATTTCTATATAACAGCTAACACCAAAGAACAGTTGGTCATTAGAGAGCACACAAACCATATCATAAATTATCAACAGTGACACAGGTGACAAGTAGTGACCACTTAGAGGGCATTTCTAATCATTTTCTTACTTAACGTTTTTGAAATTCTTAGAATTCCAACCACCTCTAATACTAAATATGCATCATCTGTTCTGACCAGTAGAAATGCATCAAAGTGTTTAAAGGATTGAACAAAATACAATTAGAAATGTTAGATGTCTAGAGTGCATGTTTGCATAATCAAAGCTTTCAAATTTGTGGGAAGAATAAAAGTGAAGTGTGTGTGATGATTCTAAGAAACCATGGGATGCAGATTTAAGAAAAGTAGATATAATATGATCTATGATAGCAAAACACTTTTGATGGTGTATGCCACTGAAAAATGCTGACACACATCCACATATATGGATATTATTTATAAATTACACACATGCATTTCTGAGCTAGTATACCACAAACATTATAATACATATATTAAAATGAATTTTTAAAGAATGAAGTCAAAATATCTCTGAACAGTATCACTGGTATTTTCTTTCTATACCTTAATGAATTATCTTGCACGCCCTCTTGGACGTTGCTAAAATTTTCTGCCAGAATGAAATGAAGGTTTATGAAAAACCAGCAGAAAACATTGAAGAAAGAAAAAGAACATTTGGAAATGGAGAGAAAAGAATCACAGAGGGGATAATGAAAGCATGAAAAACTACTGGCTCTGAATAACCAATGAACTGTAATCAATGTGGAAAAGACTAACACAGGAAATAATGTGAGCATCGCAAGGCAAGATGTTGAGTATAACACTTAAACATATGGAGTATGCTCTCATCACTGAAAGGTTTTTATTGACCCTTACACAGGCTGAGACAGCTTCCCTGTTGGGAAATCTGATTTTAGAATGTACGAGTGAAGCCAACAAATTACAGAGAATGCATCCACCAAATCCTGCATGGTCTTCCCCTCTGTGGGAGTCAAGAGTACATGTCCACCTGTAATCATTTCTGGGTGATCATTCATTGTCTTCTCAGGGGTTTGCTTGTTGGACTCTGTACCTGAGAATGAAGTTGTTAATTATGCTTACAAAGAAATATAAGAGTGAATACAAAAAAAACATGGTAAAATTTTAATAATAACTTCTAGGGCTACTATAACACATTTGTTTTGACAGGTATAACTAAAGCTCATCCAAGTCCTTCAGCAAGGATTCTCAGCTGTCTTTGTTGGTAGAAAGAAATGTCTCTTCAACCTTGGGTGAAGAATTCACAATGTGATCCCTGTGCTTAATACAGCTCTTGGATCCATGAATATTAAACTAAATGAAATGTTAAGGTAAGAAGTCACTGATTTGAATTAGTATTCTCTATGATTTTAAGGGTAATATTAGAAACATTCATATTTGTATCACAAAATTGTTACCTATTATGATTACCTAGTCAGTCCCTATCTAAAGCAGTGTGAGATGTGGGGCAAAACTTAACTTCCATATGTTCCTTGAATATATAGGCCTCCATAGGGGGAATAAAGTCATGGACATGTGATCACTCATTTTAACAATTTCTTGAGAAAAACCTACGGTGAACAGGAAAGGGCTGAGGGTATGTAAATGAGACCATACTTTACAGTTCAATTTTTAGCACATGTTCAGGTGTTCCACACTTACTTTTCATTTTAAAGAAGTCAGCTGAATATTCCATTCTTTTGTGCATTCATTTCATATTTCTTTAGAATATAAAAGCATGATCCATAGCAGCAATTTTCAAACTCCTTTGGTATGTGGATTTATTGCTAATTACTGCTAAATTCTTAAATATTTATTTATTCATTTATTTCAAAAGAACTATAATAAGTCTAGGATATGTTAAAATGACTTTCCTAATAAGCAAAGAAAAAAAGATTAGTGGAGGATGGCATTTTTTAAAAATTATTTTCATTTTCCTAAATGTCCAACTCAATAGAAAACAACGAGAGTCTTATATCTGTGTCTGCATTCCATCTGTTATATAATGTTATTTAGTTGAAGCATATGAAGAAAACCCTGCCCTCTACAGATTTTAGAAAACGGAGGACCATTTTAAAGGTCTTTTCAGAAATTTGTGGATATTCTTCTTTGGTACTATACTGAAACTCAACAAGTGGTAATTTCTTAAGGGTTAATTTCAATATGAAATATGAACCCATTTCAGTGGATTCAATGGATTTTTTTATAACCTGTTACATTAAAATTCTGGTCTATCTAGTGCTTTGAATGACCTTTAAAAAAAACTCATACATGATTTTATAACATCCTGCATTAGTAATTTGAAAAATATTTGTTCACTAAGTTCCAAATATTGACAAGTTTTATTTTAAAATGTCATTACACATCATGTAGCCCTTAGAAAACTCCACTGTAGCCTCATGAGAGAATGGGTAAGAAAGGCAAATAATATCTTCATATTATTGTGAGCATAGTTTTGACCTTGCAGAATCCCCCAAGGGTATCTGGACCATACTTTGAGAACTATTGCTCTACGGGTACTTTCTGATATCTTAATGAAATTTTTGTAAGCATCAACCCACAGCCTACTTCCTGGGAGGGAGAAGCAGTTTGTTTCCTAAGAAGCAGATGGTGAAATCTTCTTGAGTGCCCACAGGGGCCACTGGGTGGGCCTAGGCTTCAGGCAGAGGCCTTCCTGAAGAAAGTTTGTAGTCCTTAAATAAATTATTTGAATCTTTCCATAACAAAAGTTCATTGTAAATATGCAAAAAGTGGGTTTTTCTAGGTTTTTCTTAAACAAAGATCCAGAAGATTAGGTTTCAATTTTTTTTAATGTGACTGTGAGAAATTTAAAAGTATGTAAAGGATGAAATTGCCTACACATCAAGAAGATAATATTTAAACTGGGTTTAGTAAGTAAATGTGGTGGATTTAAAAATTAGAGTTATTTGCTAATATTTTAATATCATATAGCTTGATGCACACTCATTGCCTATGAGTGAAGTTTTAGGGAGTTCTGAGGAGTCCTTCAACAGTGCTGTGGGAGAAGAAATGTCCTTTCCTGTATTGGTTTATCTCATGGTAATTGTTACGTAATTAGGGTTACTTCCATCAATAATAGTAAACACTATTTTGAAAGAAAAATAAGGTCTGCTTCAACAAGTCATTTGTAAGCTTACTGTATTTCTTAACTATACTTTGAGGGAAACGAATGAAGGTACAAGTGAATGAAGAATGAATGAATGAATGAAAAACTCTTTTCTGAGGTATTTTGCATGACTGGAACATTGTTCCCTGTTAATTTCAATTTTTATAATAAGTCAACATGAAGCATAAATGGGAACTAAAGCCAACTTCATATTAAAGTTTTAGTGAAAATACAATAAATGTCTATATTAAAATAAATGAACCTAAAATATATGCTTTTTGAGATTGACAGCTGAACAAAACCTATTACATACATTCCATGGTAGAATAAAAATAGCTGTTCTGACTACATCTGAAAGTCTTTGCAGCTGCAGGGTTACTTCTTGGAAATAAAGTTTGTGTTTACACAGGTGCAGCCATATTTAACAAAAAAAGCATGCTCTAACACAAACAGCTGCCTGTCTGTTTTCTTTGGCAAAGCTCTTTCCAACTGAAACAATTTGTATCAAGCACATCTCTCTGTGATACCTATGTAAATAATACAGTAAAATTCCTGTACAAGAAAGAGGTTTATTATAATGTGTCTTTTAGATAAACTATTAAAGCAGGAGTCACTTGATTGGAGCCTGCTAAGAAAACTATGCCCTTAGTGAAATATTTACCATCTAATATTATGTATGTAAGCTACTCGAGAAACATTAAATTAGCAAGGAGCAACTATCAGGGGCTTTATCCAACTCTAGTAATTTGAAGGGAATAATGCCTGGCAGAGGGATTAACAACTGAACATTTTCCCTTAACAGTTTAGTATTCTATTCCAATTCTAGTCCTATTGTATAGATTATTCTCAAAATACCTAATTATAAAATACATGTTCTTTTATTATTTTACAAGTGATGGGGTTTAGGTTCCCCCAAATATGCCATTTTTGCATATTGATTATTTTGAATTAAAGTTCCTTAAGAACCAGTTAGTGCAAGAAAGATACACTGAATCCCTAAAGGCAGGAAAAAAATATCCTATGTGAAAGGTACCCTTCCTGTACCAGGAGAAAGAGATACATTCATTATCACCAGAGATAGGAGGTTGAGGACCAAGAAGGCTTTATAAAAAAAATCTTGTTACTTCTTCACTAATTTGCTACCCCAAGCTCAAATTTCTTTGACTTGTTAATTCTTCACAAATGTATTGTTTATTTGTCAAAAAAATAGAAAAGCTGACTGCTTCAGTCACTTCTGTGAGTCTCATATTTCTATGAGCTCCTGTATGTACAAAATTACGTTTTTCTCCTGTTAATCTGTCTTAATGTCAATTTAATGATTAGACCATCCAAAGAACCTAAAAATGAAGAAATAAAACGTTTTCCTCCCCTGCATTATAAGAATTAAGAATATTGCATTTGAAAAGTCACATATATTTATAAAATTATACATAGGTGGAGAAGGAAGAAGTAAAACTGTCACTACTTGTGGACAACATAATTTTATATATAGAAAACCCAAAAGACTCTATCAAAAAACTGTTAGGACTAATAAATTCAGTGAAGATACAGGGTAAAAAATCAGTATATAAAGATCTATTTGTGTACACTAAAAATGAACTCTTAGAAAGAGAAATTAGGAAACAATCCCATTTATAATTACATCAAAAATAATAAAATACCTGGGAACAAATTCAACCAAGGAAGTGAAAGACTTGTACACTGAAAATTATAAGGCATTGATGAAATAAATTGAAGACACAAATAATTAGAAAGATATTCCATGTTCATGGATGAGCAGAATTAATACTGTTAAAGTGTATATATTATCCAAAGCAATCTACAGATTCAATGTATTCACCATCAAAATTCCAATGGTATTTTTCAAAGAAACAGATCTAATAATCCTAAAATTTGTGTGGAACCACAAAAGATGACAAATAGCCAAAACAATCTTGAAAAAGAAGAACAAAGCTGGAGGCATTAAGCTCTCTGGTTTCAAACTATGTTCCAAAGCTATAGTAATCAAAACAGTATAGTATTGGCATAAAAACAGGCACATAGATCAATGGAACAGAATAGAGAGTCCAGGAATAAACCCACACATGTATATATATATATATGGTCAATTAATAATATGGTAAAGGAGGAAAGAATATACAACAGGGAAAGGACAGTCGGTTCAATAAATGGTTTTGGGAAAACTGAACAGCCACATGCAAATGAATGAAACTAGACTACTATCTTACACTGTACACAAAAATTAATTCAAAATAGACTGAAGACTTGAATGTAAGACCCAAAACCATAAAACACCTAGAAGAAAACATAGGTGGTAAACTACTTGACATCAGACTAGTGATGTTTTTTGAATCTGACTCCAAGCAAAGGCACCAAACCACAAACAAAATGAAAAAGCAACCTACTCAATGGGACAAAATATTTACAAATCATACACCCAATAAAAGGTAAATATCTAAATATATACATATATATAAAGAATTCAAAGGAAAAAAATCTGATTCAAAAATGGGCAGAGGATCTAACAGACATTTTTCCAAAGAAGACATACAGATGGCCAGCAGACACATGAAAAAATGATCAATATCACTAAACATCAGGAAAATGCAAATCAAAACCACAATGAAATATCACCTCACATCTGCTAGAATGGCTACTATGAAAAGACAAATATAAATGTTGGTGAGGATGTAGAGGTAATGGAACCCTTGTACACTGTTGGTGGGAATGTAAAGTAGTGCAGCCACTATGGGAAAGAATATGGAGGTCTCTCAAAAACTCAAAAATAGAGCAACCATATGACCTAGCATTCCATTTTTGGGTGTTTATTCCAAGAAGACAAAAACACTAATTTGAAAAGATAAATGCACCCCTGTGTTCATTGCAGCATTATTTATAATAGCCAAGATGTGGAAATACCTGTGTCCATTGACAGATGAATGGATAAATATATGATACACACACACAAAATGGGACAATGGGATACTACTGGCCCATAAATAGAATGAAATCCTGTTATTTGTGACAACATGGGTGGACCTTGAAGGTATTATGCTAAATGGAATAAGTCAGAGAAAGACAAATACTGTATGATTTCACTGATATGTAGAATCTAAAAAATAAAACAAATGAGCAAACAAAACAATATAAAAATTCGTGGATACATAGACTTCCGGGAAGATGGCGGTGTGAGCAGGGTGGCAGAAATCTCCTCCCAAAACTATATAAATCTATGAAAACACAGCAAATACAACTATTCCTAAAAGAGAAATCGGAGCACACAGGAAAGTGCACAGCGTGCAGCCACACCTGGGAGGACTCAGCACCGCACGAGGCAGGTAAGATACAGAGCCGCGACCCGGCGGCACCCGAACACTCACCCAGCCCAGCGCCCCGGTGGGAGGAGAGGATTCAGAGCCAGGAGAGAGTGGAAGAGCAGGTCCGCGAAATAACCAGCCCCGGCGGTCTGCGCAGGAGCACTGGGAGCGCTGAAACACATCGTGCGGTGCATCAGACATTGGAGAGGCAAAAGGTGCAGGTTTTGAGCCAGGAAGGCGCCGGGACCGTGCAGCCAGCGCCCAGGGACAAGAGAAAAGCGTGCGCCATTTGTAGTGGTCTCGGAGAGGCGGGGGCCCCAGCGAGGGAACACCATTGCCCCGGCGGGCTCAGCCCTGCAGGCTGGAAGTCCTGGGGAACTTCGGTCCCCTTCGCTAGTGCAGCCAGCGCCCAGGGACAAGAGAAAAGCGCGCGCCATTTGTAGTGGTCTCGGAGAGGCGGGGGCCCCAGCGAGGGAACACCATCGCCCCGGCGGGCTCAGCCCTGCAGGCTGGAAGTCCTGGGGAACTTCGGTCCCCTTCACTAGTGACAGAGAGAAGGGAGCAACCATGCTGGAACTTTATACAGAAAACAATAGCGTCCCATTCATTCCTACTTACAAAAAAAGCGGCGCGGCTGCGGCTACGAATTAGTGGAGCAACAGCGACACCTGCAGCATGTGTAGAGAATCCACTCCAGGTGGGCTTTTTTTTTTTTTGCTCGACTGTTTCATTTCTTGCCCTTCTTTGTTTCTTTTTTCACCTTCCTTTTCTTTCATTTCTTTCTTTCTTCTTTCTGTCTTTTCTTTCTCTTCCTTCTTTTTTTTGGCTTGCTTGGTTTCTTTTGGTGGTGCTTTTTTTTTCTCTTTTCTTTTTAAACCTTAAAGAGCCCAGCTGACATATGTGGCACCTACCAGTGAATACTCCTGTCAACATGACAAGACAGAAGAATATGATACAGACAAAAATCACCAAGATTCAGAGCCCCTCTGAGAAGGAATCTGAAGGGATGGAAATGCAGCATCTTCCTGAAAAAGAATTCAGAATAAAAGTCATAAACATGCTGATGGATCTACAGAGAAATATGCAAGAGCTAAGGGAGGAAGTGAGGGAAGTCAGGAAAGATAATGCAGAAATGAGACAAGCCATTGACGGGCTCAGCAGCAGACTGGACGAGATGCAAGACACTGTTAATGCAATAGAAATCAGAGAACAGGAATACAGAGCAGCTGAGGCAGAGAGAGATAAAAGGATCTCTAGGAATGAAAGAATATTAAGAGAACTGTGTGACCAATCCAAACAGGAACAATATTCGCATTATAGGAGTACCAGAGGAAGAAGAGAGAGAAAAAGGGATAGAAAGTGTCTTTGAAGAAATAATTGCTGAAAACTTCCCCATGCTGGGGAAGGAAATAGTCTCACAGTCCATGGAAGCCCACAGATCTCCTAACACAAGGGACCCCAGGAAGACAACACCAAGACACATAATAATTAAAATGGCAAAGATCAAAGATAAGGACAAAGTATTAAAGGCAGTTAGAGAAAGAAAAAATATCACCTTCAAAGGAAAACCCATCAGACTAACATCAGACTTCTCAACAGAAACCTTACAGGCTAGAAGAGAATGGCATTATATATTTAATGCAATGAAACAGAAGGGCCTCGAACCAAGAATACTTTATCCAGCACAATTATCATTTAAATATTATGGAGGGATTAAACAATTAACAGACAAGCAAAAGCTGAGAGAATTTGCCTCCCATAAACCACCTCTACAGGAGATCTTACAGGAACTTCTCTAGAGGGAAGCACTCCTAAGGCTAAAAAGCTGTTACCAGAGAAAACAAAATCATAGCAAAGAAAGCAGATCATCCAAAAATAACTAAAGGCAAAGAATAAAACACCTAGTATATAAAGAATGGAGGAGGAAGAATAAGAAGGGAGAGAAATAAAGAAACATCAGACTGTGTTTACAATAACTTAACAACAAAGTTAAGTTAGATTGTTAGATAGTAAAGAAGCAACCCTTGAACCTTTGGTAACCACGAATCTAAAGCAAGCAATGGCAATAAGTACATATCTTTCGATAATCACCCTAAACGTAAATGGACTGAATGCACCAATCAAAAGACACAGAGTAACAATGAATAAAAAAGCAAGACCCATCTATATGTTGCCTACAAGAAACTCACCTCAAACGCAAAGATATCCCCAGATTAAAAGTGAAGGGATGGAAAAAGATATTTCATGCAAATAACAAGGAGAAAAAAGCAGGTGTTGCAGTACTTGTATCAGACAAAATAGACTACAAAACGAAGAAAGTAGCAAGGGATAAAGAAGGACATTACATAATGATAAAGAGGTCAATCCAAAAAGAAGATATAACCATTTCAAATATATATGCACCCAACACAGGGGCCCCGGCATTTGTGAAACAAATACTAACAGAATTAAAGGAGGAAATAGACAGCAATGCATTCATCTTAGGAGACTTCAACACACCACTCACTCCAAGGGACAGATCAACCAGACAGAAAGTAAGTATAAAGACACAGAGGCACTGAACAACACACTAGAACAGATGGACCTAACAGACATCTACAGAAGTCTACACCCAAAAGCAACAGGATACACATTCTTCTCAAGTGCACATGGAACATTTTCCAGAATAGACCACATACTAGGCCACAAAAACCTCAGTAAAATCGAAAATATTGAAATTCTAACAACCAACTTCTCGGATCATAAAGGTATTAAACTAGAATTAAACTTTAGAAAGAAAACAAAAAGGCTCCCAAATACATGGAGACATAACAACATTCTCCTAATTAATCAATGGGTCAATGACCAAATCAAAACAGAAATCAAAGAGTATATGGAGACAAATGACAACAACAACACAAAGCCACAGCTTCTGTGGGACGCAGCAAAGGCAGTTCAAAGAGGAAAGTATATTGCAATCCAGGCCTATTTAAAGAAGGAAGAACATTCCCAAATGAATAGTCTAAAGACACAATTACTGAAATTGGAAAAAGAAGAACAAATGAGACCCAAAGTCACCAGAAGGAGGGACATAATAAAGATCAGAGAAGAAATAAATAAAATTGAGAAGAACAAAACAATAGAAAAAATCAATGAAACCAAGAGCTGGTTCTTTGAAAAAATAAACAGAATAGATAAACCCCTAGCGAGACTCATTAAGAGAAAAAGAGAATCTACACACATAAACACAATCAGAAATGAGAAAGGAAAAAATCACTATGGATCCCACAGAAATACAAAGAATTATAAGAGAATATTATGAGAATCTATATGCTAACAAGCTGGAAAACCTAGAAGAAATGGACAACTTTTTAGAAAAATACAACCTTCCAAGACTGACCAAACAAGAAACAGAAAAACTAAACAGACCAATCACCAGCAACGAAATAGAAGCGGTAATCAAAAAACTACCCAAGAACAAAACCCCCGGACCAGATGGATTCACCTCTGAGTTCTACCAGACATATAGAGAAGAAATAACACCCATTCTCCTTAAAGTTTTCCAAAAAATAGAAGAGGAGGGAATACTTCCAAACTCATTCTATGAAGCCAGCATCACTCTAATACCAAAACCAGGCAAAGACCTCACCAAAAAAGAAAATTACAGACCAATATCCCTGATGAACGTAGATGCAAAAATACTCAACAAAATATTAGCAAACCGAATTCAAAAATACATCAAGAGGATCATACACCATGATCAAGTGGGATTCATCCCAGGGATGCAAGGATGGTACAACATTCGAAAATCCATCAACATCATCCACCACATCAACAAAAAGAAGAACAAAAACCACATGATCATCTCCATAGATGCTGAAAAAGCATTTGACAAAATTCAGCATCCATTCATGATTAAAACTCTCAACAAAATGGGTATAGAGGGCAAGTACCTCAACATCATAAGGGCCATATATGACAAACCCACAGCTAACATCATACTTAACAGCGAGAAGCTGAAAGCTTTTCATCTAAGATCGGGAACAAGACAGGGATGCCCACTCTCTCCATTGTTATTCAACATAGTACTGGAGGTCCTAGCCATGGCAATCAGACAAAACAAAGACATACAAGGCATCCAGATTGGTAAAGAAGAAGTCAAATTGTCACTATTTGCAGATGACATGATATTGTACATAAAAAACCCTGAAGACTCCACTCCAAAACTACTAGAACTAATATCTGAATTCAGCAAAGTTGCAGGATACAAAATTAACACACAGAAATCTGTTGCTTTCCTGTACACTAACTATGAACTAACAGAAAGAAAAA
>JAVSCE010011485.1:0-34643 GCA_032199065.1 Smutsia gigantea
CAGACCTCAGGAATGAAAAAAGTTGCTTAATTATCCAGCCTCTGCTCCTGCTATGGAATGCTTTGAGGATGACAGCTACTGTATAAAGTTTCTATTCATTAGTGACTAATGGCAGTGTAAGGTTTACCATTTATTATTGTGCTGTGACCCTATCATCTTGTTGTAATGAGTTTTTACCCCCTTTTTAAATTCATCCATTTTTTTATTCATGGACTGTTCAATTTGTTTTATTACTGGATTATCCCAGTTAACTATGTAGTTTTTGAATTTTGACATTTTCTGTCTACACTAGTGCTTCTGAGAGAGGATGCAGGTAGAATAAGGGGATAAGGGGAGGCAAAGAATATGAGGACTTAGATAGGTGTTTTTGCACTCTAGAAGTATCCCAGAACTGCATCCTTAGAAAACGTGGAGGGTGTCAAGTGATGACTTGGCAGGAAAATAAATGCTTTTCTCACCTGTGAATTATACCTGTGCATATGCATTCCTTGCTTGGACCTGGAGCTTCCAGCTCTGTAAGTTGTGAAACAATAGATCCAAAATCGTGGTCACTTCCTCTACTAGCCACGACCATTCACCCTGGCTGTTGTTTGAAACTTTTGAAGGAAGTGTCTTCCTTGTATCCTAAGACCTAGAAATAAGAAAATTTTAACAGTCACCATGCATTCTGATGAATTAAATACATTTCTGAAAGAATTACCAGCTATAATTGCAGTATCTGAATTGATATTTTTTATTGTAATTTTTCTTACATTGCCAGAACTGCTAGATTTCCCCAGAACTTTTTCAACTATAGCAGTAAAGATGCTCACCTTGGATTTGCTTAATTTTTAAATAGTTTAAGCAGAGCCCCCTTCAAAATTCACCGTAATTTCTTCTACTTTAAGAGAAAAATCTTAGAGCAATGTAATGACTACTTCTAATTTATAGTTATGGTACTTTGGAGTGTCTAAAGTGGGAATTTAAATGATAGCTTGTGCTTCTCTTTTGACTACTGCTTTACAGATGTGTATTTTAGCACAACAAAAACTTAAAGAATGTAAGGAAATAATTTATGGACTAAATATGGGGATAGTGAACAATAGTTTTTATATTGCCATAGTTCTGTCTGTAGAATGATCAATCAGTCGTTGCTACTCTAGTCTGTCATTTCTGTATCTTAACATACCTTGTATGGTTAATGTCTCCCCATGAGGTGAAACTTAACAACTGCTTTCTGATTAACACCTTTGCTGCAATTACATTTATTTATTTTTGGTAAATTATTGTTCTCTCTAAATACTTCACTTGAACCTTCTCGCAATATTCCTTTTTCTTTTTTTAATTAAAAAAATAGATGCATCATTTGAACCTTCTGTAGCATTGGCAAGCCTTGTACAGCATATTCCTCTTCAGATGATTACAGTTCTCATCAGGAGCCTTACTACGGATCCAAATGTAAAAGATGCAAGTATGACCCAAGCACTCTGCAGGTATTTCTTTATGACAGTATGGATTCTAATTGTAGATTTGGGAGGAGGAGATATTTTGTTGTATTTTGTGGGTAACGAAAAACTTAGAGAAATGTTTAAAACTGAAATAATGGAATCAAATATATAAAGATTCTCCAAATTAGTTGGAATGAATTGTTTACCTTACTGTAGGCTTGATAGGCATCCCAGTAATTCACAAATCCATTTCCAATTTAGCTTTTTTTTAAAATTCCAAATACATACACATACATACTTACTGTACAGGTAGGAGTTGGTTAGAATAACTATGAAGTTTACTAATTTCTGTGCCCATTGTTGTTTCCTGCAGCCTATATCTTCTCTCTGGAATCTTTCTTTTTTCTAACTATATACTTTTACTTTCTCTTTAAACCAGGATTTCTCGGTTAATATACTCTTAACCTTCATCTGTTTGAAATAGGTTTTTTGTTCCTTATTCCTAAACAGATGATTTGGCAAATTACAGAATTCTAATTTGATAGTAATTTTCTCACTACTGCACTGTCTTCTGGCATCTATTTTTACTGGTGTGGAGTCTCCTATCAGTTGTCATTCCTTTGTGAGTAGTTTGGCATTTTTTGTAACAATTATGTTTTTCTCTTTATCCTTAATGTTTTGCAGTTTTATTCTTGTTTTTGAGGTGTAAACTTAATATTATTTATCCTTCTCAGCACTTTTGTGCTTTTATTAGTTTAATCATTCATTCAGTTATTCAAATCACATTTATTGGGCACTCACTATGAGTTCCAGTGTTTCAAGACCTCCTTGAATAAATGGATAAAAATATCTGTCCTCACCGGCTTAATTTCTAGTTGGGATGGCAGGTAATAAACTAATAACATATTTCATTGATTCTAAGATGCATCCTGTTTTCAGAGATTTTACAGTGTGCTAGTCATTGGTGTTCTAGTTTAACTAGCAGTACTTTTCCTGCTTAGTGGTACATAAACTGTATACATCCTAAAATTGGTTTTGTTCCATATTTTATTAAATCTGATAAGTAAAATAATTTATGGATAGTGATGAGTGTGTTTGGAAAAAAAAGTAGATAGGAAGAGGGTAGAGCATGAGGGAATAGTTTACAATTGTATGTAGATGGATGAGGACGGCCTCATTAAGAAACTGACCCTGGAGTAAAGACAAAGGAAATGAGGGCGCAAACCTTGCCGAGATCTAAGGGAAAGAGCATCGATATTATCTTACAATTCACTAATTTTTTCTTCAGAGGTACCCATTTATAGATTATTCCAGCTATTGAGTTTCCTTATTTCAATGACTATATTTTTCTAATTGAGTTTTTCCTATGTTCTTGTTTCATATTTGCCTGTTTCTATTCTGTAAATTTTTTTCTTTTCTTTTTTTTTGTGTGTGTGTGTACCACATATAAATAAAATATAAAGATTTCGAACAAAATGGTAGTGTGCACCTGTTATAAAATTACAATCATGATGTAATATATAAACTTACATATTTATATCAGGTTCTCAGCTGCATGTGTACACATCTCACTCACTATAACATAAACTTTGGGGACTTTGACCACCTTCTCCCCCTTTTCCTCCAGTGTTTAAAAAGGCCTTTCTCTTGTAGCTTTCCTTCCTTCTTCCTTGTGCTCTTAAACTTAATTGAATCAATTTACCTATAACATTTGCTTCCAATTTCTTATTGCTCAATCTTTAACTTCAGCAAGATTTGTGAAGGTGCTTTGTATATTGAATGAAAATCTATATAAATATTGCTCCTGCTGTGTGGCCTCTATCCCCACTGCTCTCAATGTATGGTGATCTCCTTGCCTGCCATATTTGATGTTTTATGTTTTTATTCTCATCTTCTTGATATCTTTATATTCATAGCTCTTGAAATTCTAGAAGTCTTGTGACACTGCTGTCAGGATTTTCTTCGTATCATCGGTTCTTTTTATTTTCCTTTTCCCTCTATTCTTACCACTTTATCAATTCTCATCTATATGATATGTGGTTTATTTCCAAGTCTTATGTAAAGTTCTCATTGCTCATTTACTTTTAAAATACTCTTATCTCATCCATCTCTCCATAATGAAACGGCTTCTATGTCCTGTTGAGCAGGAACACTCTTTTGTCATTGTGACTGCAGCAACACTAAAATTTCTCTTTAAGATGACTATATCATAAATTATATTAGCCTCCAAACATAACAGGAACATTTAGAGAATTACAGATTTAACAGCTGAAAGTGATTAGAAATCAGCTGGCCTATCACCTCCATTGCCTAGGTAATAATAGCTAAGATTTTTTGTTACATGCTGTAAATCATTACAACATAGTCTTGCAGTTGGTCTTTTTGCCAGCAGTGACTTACCTCTCTTTTCTAAGTCATCCTGACCTACTCATTTTTCCCTTGTGATCAAGAAACTACAGTAACTTCCACCACTTACTAAATCAGGTGCAAGTCCCCATTCTTGGCATTCTGAACTCTGTCAATTTTTTAACCTTTCAAAACAACCATAGTAGCCAACTAATGAATTTATGTTGTCTTTAAAATATATTTGGAAATTGTTACCTATTTGCTTCTATGGAAAGTTGTGATCCATTTTTTGTATTGCATTTCCAATTCAGCCTACATGATTCTATTTAACTTTAAATCTACCTGGAGTAATTATTCTCAAATTGCAAATATAATTGAAAAGGATAGCAATATTTATTTTTACCACACTACCACCTTATGCTTCTTCATACTCTGCACTTCCCTACTTATAGCACTTATCACAATTTACTGTCATTTTCTGTTATCCAAAGAAATGCAAATACCATACCAGGACCAGATAAGTAATGTTAAAGTATGAAATAGGCCAGATGTAGCTGCAATAATAAGGAATGGAGTACACAAGCACATTCTAAAAGAAAAATGAGCCTCAACTCTAGTTGTCTTGTTGCCACAAGGAAATTTGAGTTCAATATTGTTGATCTGATTTTTCAAAAGAAGACAAGTCCAGTTTATGAGAAATTTTCCAATTTTTAAAACATGGAACAAGTAAAACTGAAAGCTAGATCCAGCCTTTAAGCTGCCATATTAAAGTAAAAATTGGTTTTATTCTCCACAAATTAAGATTAAATCTATTTTTGTGGCCTTTTAAAATATCACCAATTTAATATTAAGGTTTTTAAGTTGCGTGGGTGTTTTTACCTATAGAAAGAAAGGGTTTCACTTAACAAATTTGAGCTCCTCAGTGCCAAGCACTATCCTCAATACTAAGGAGCCAAAGGTCAAAGATAAAAGATTTTATAAGAAGACAGGATCACTGCTCTTAAGCTTACCATCTAATGGAGAAAACAAGACTTCAAAGTACATTAATTTACATCTATAGTTAAATGTTCTTTAAATAGTAAGAAATTAAAATTAATATGTCAGGCTAAGGGTCCTTAAAAGTCAAATAGCAGCCAGTACATGGTGGATAAGATTACTATAGTTAACCATAAAAATAATGCATCTTACAATGCCTGTGCCTGAGGGGATGTGGGCATATGCAAGTCCAAACATTTTGAAGCAGAACTGGAATATAATTAAATAGCCAAAAGCATTACATTATATACCAGTAGAACTTGGTTTAGATACCAGTACGGCTATTTATTAACTGTGTGACTATTGACAAATTTGACAAATTTCCTAACTTTTCTTCCCTATTTGAGGGCAGAAATCATATCTTTCTATTATATTTTCAGCACTTAACAAAGCACCTGTTAAATAATAGACGCTCAACTATTTGCTGAGAGAATGGCTTCTAATTTGTGTTACTTCTGACTTTGTTTCTCTAGGGTGATCAGGAGATTGGGTACACATGGGATAAGTTAAAGAGTAGAGGCTTATGAGATGAGAAGCTAGAAATGGGGAAAATAGAGGAAAAGACCAACTTGGGTGCTTAGGGATAGTGAAAAGACAGAGTCAAATGGAATTTTCTGCTCTGTCTAGTCTCACTCTTTACCAGTACTCCCCTTAGACCTGAGCTAAAGGGAATTCTGGCCTTGGGCCCTGTGTTCTAGAGAGCCTAGTCTAGTTCTCTTTTGGAAGTACCATCACTCATCAGGCAGTGAGTTCACAAAACTAAGGAGATATGCTCACATATATTCCTCTAAACCACATCTTTTTTGTGTGTGCATATTTACACCAAAATATATATATATATATATAATAGGTACTTACGTGATTTTCTTTTTTTTTTTTAGTATGACTTTGTAGACCAGTTTTATTTGCATTTTATACCTATCAAAAAAACCTGTTTCACTATTACTTTCCTTTTTTTTGTGGTTTAATTTCCAGGTGATGTTTGTATTTATATATATATATTTTTAAGTTTATTTTGATATCATTAATCTACAATTAAATGAGCAATATTATGGTGATTATACTACCCCCTTCACGTGATTTTCTTTTAAATAAATAAAAACATTTTTTTTTCCTAATTCAACCTTATCTCAGCTCTTTCCATGTTAGGTCTCCATGGAGAGATCCATATAGCTCTATCTCATTCTTTAAAAATATATAATGTTCCATGTTATCAGTGCCATAGTGTGTTTAGCCATTTCCTTATTGATGGACATTTAGATTGTTGGCATTTTTTCTATATCATAAATAGTGCTACAGTGAATATACTCTTAACAACAGTTGGAAGGCACGAAACAACTGTCAGGGACTACTTTAATGACACATAACCATCCTTATTGAAAGAAGATGGCCAGAAAAGCAAGAATGGAAATAATGTGTGTGTAGGGAACAGAGGGAACATAGAGATAACTTGTAGTTAACATGCATTTGGACTTTGGGGCAACTCTTAATATCTAATGTAACAGTTTAATCTTAATAGCAAAAACCTTAATAAAGATAACACTGTATTAATGTAGACAGTTATAACACAGCTGTTATTAAAAATGATCATATCAGATAGTGGTGTGAACTCCAGGGGTGGGTTAGATAATTGGCTGAGAAGGAGCACAAGGGAGCCTTCTGAGATATTAGAAATGTGCTAGTGTATTCTGATCTGGGTGGTGGTTATGTGGGTCTATACAAACAATTTAGATTTATGGGCTTCATTCTATGTATGTTATGCCTCAATAAAAAATAAAAAACATTACAAACGAAAAAAAAATTACCGTACAGTTTAGAAGTCAGTCCTTTTAACATGTTGGTTGCTCTTTTGGTCATGTGTTTACATACCTAGTATTTTCATTTAGTGTTTTATTAAATCAAGGTATTTATTTATTGCCACATGCATTAATATTTGGGGGAAGAGAGGCATTCATGGTGAGTATTTCCAGTGTCAATCTTACTCATTTAATCTTCACATCTGACCTGTAAAAGAAGCATGTTTATCTGTAATCTGCAGATGAGGAAACTGAGACACAAAGAGACTAAATAACTTACGGAAGTATTTAGGATCCCCCAACTAATAAATGGTGAATTGAGATTTTTAAACCAAATCACTCTGACTTTAAAAACTTTGCTTTTTTCACTATTGTATAATACCTCAGATTGGATTACTGGGTCAAATAATTTGAACATTTGGCCGCTTGCTTTCCAAAAGAGTTGTACCAGTCTTCATTGTGGTTAATGTCTAACATTAGAGATAGTCTCCCTGAGACCCCATATTACTTTGTCTTTATTTCTAGTAACTGGGTTGACACCCAAGAAGAAAAACACTCATTAATGTAAAATGAGGCCTTTCAGGGTATTCACACATTCAGTGCCCTTTTTTCTACTTGAACTTTACTTTTGCTGTCTTTTTATAGTAGGATTTTGTATAGTAGGTATGAAGAGACCTGTTTCACAATTCATATATAGTCTTTTTTAACAGTGAATTTCATTTGGTTCATTTCCATATGTCTTAGTTCAGATAGCTATATTTGAAGTGTTCTTAAATAAACTTGCCTAATAGATTCTTGATACAACTGTATAAAATAAATATAAACCTTTATATTTGTGTGAAATGATAGTTTATCAAAAACTTTTTTCGGAGAAATACGTTAAATAAGGAACTGTCAGCTTACAGGATTGGAACTTGAGTGCAAGCACCCATTATACTCATTCTACATCTGAAACAGTACTTTTCATGAGTAAGGTCAGTAAATACTGAGTCAGAGTGAGTGGTTATCTACTGTAACTCTTGTTATTCCTCACTAAATAATGTTGAAAATATTTACAATACTGATAGTTTTGTTCTCCTTCAATTTTCAGAATGATTGACTGGCTGTCTTGGCCTTTGGCTCAGCATGTGGACACGTGGGTGATCTCACTCCTGAAAGGACTGGCAGCTGTCCAGAAGTTTACCATTTTGATAGATGTTACTTTACTGAAAATAGAACTGGTAAGTGGGATGATGTAAATCTGTTAGAATATATGGACTCACATAGTCAATCTTTTTATCTTTGGGTGGTCCTCTTTAAAGCATCTACTTTTGAATATGTTCCCGTTTTTGGTTTTGTTCTGAATGATAATTTTGAATAGGCTTCAGAAATTTAAAATGCTACTTAAGTGTAGGTAATCAAAATAATTTTGCTGTTTTCAAATATCTAATGTGAAAAGTAATTCCTCCCATTATATCTTGAATCCAGCTAATCAAGCTTTACCACCATTATTCTGCCAAAACTGTCTTTACACCAGTGCTTTCCAATGTTCTTAAAACCCAGGAGTTACTTCTGAGTTCTCTCATTTGACCTATCAGCAGCATTGGGCCCAGTTGACCACTTCCTCTTGAAGCACTTTCCTCACTTCATTTCCAGGACATTATACTGTCCTGGTTTTTGTCTTATTAGTTTACTGGCATCTCGTCTCCAGTAGCGGAACTTTCTAACTTGAGAGTGTCTTAGAGTTTCATCTTTGGTCCACTTTCTTCTCGATCCATACTCACAGCATATGTGTCCCACATATGCTTCTAAATGTTTCTAAGTTAATGACTACCACATGTATTTCTAGTCTATTATTCTCCCATGAACTCCATATTCATGAATCCAGCTGTCTATATATGGTTCTCAGATTCAGCTTACCCACAGTCTAATCCCTGATTTTTGCCCCTGACCTAGTCCTCCTCATCTTAAGTGACTACTCCATCCTCCACTTGCTCAAGCCAGAAACCTCAAAGTTATCATTGTTTCTTCTTATTCGCTCTCCACTCATATCCTACAAATCCTATTGACTCCATCCTTAAAATATATCCAGAATCATACCACCTTTAACCAACTACATCACTACTGCCTTGGTCCTCTGCAGGTGTCACACAAGGTCGTACCTAATCTGGCTCACTGCTGCTTCTCTCATCCGGTCTCCCAGTGTTCCTGCCTCAGTCTCTGCTCTATTTACACTGCTTTCCTTTCCGTAGCTCCAGTACACCAGGCCTTAGGGCCTTTACCCTGCTGAATTATGCTCCTCTCCCAGATATCTGCCAGGCTTTCTCTCATTCCCTTCAGTTTTTATAGTCAGATGTCACCTTTTTCATGAAATATTTCTTAAATCTTCTTTATAAAATTGTAGATTCTTTTGCCACTCATCATTCCCTATTCATCTTACCTTGGTTTTATAACACTTTTCTCTATGTTACTTCTTATTGTCTCTACCCACCCTCCTACATAAGCCCTGTAAGATTAGAGACTTATTTTTAGATCTACCGTTGTATCCCCAGTGCCTAGAACAGTGCAGAACAATAGTAGTGCTCTGTTAATATTTGTTGAATGAATAATGGGCCAGGGAGCTATCACCTGGTACACATGGTTTGACAGATTTTTATTTGATCAGGGGGTTTAAGAGTTAGTTGGCTTTTATATTCCCTTGATCTCTATAATATTTTTTTCCAACTCTCTCCCTCTCCCAGAATTTAATAACATATGTTATGATAGAACTTTCTAGGAAAGGGAATATTCACAGAAATCATGTTTGGCCCTGGGAAGATAACCACTAATCAGGTTGGTTATCAGTGTTTTCCCTACACACTCTTAAGATGGATGTCTTGTCTTTTTTGAAGGTTTTTAATCGACTTTGGTTTCCTCTTGTGAGACCCGGTGCTCTTGCAGTTCTTTCACACATGCTGCTTAGTTTTCAGCATTCTCCAGAGGCGTTCCATTTGGTAAGTCATGACACAAGCTTTCTACATTGAAAAACCTTGTTTTAAATTTTTGGTTTAATATTGAGTGACACTTGTATGTAGTGAAAAGATTTTAGGTTGGAACTAAATCTATTTTTTTCAGGTAGCTTTATAATTTCTTAAGTGAGATTATGGAATCTCCCTGCAAAGAACGTATTTTCAGAATGTTTTGGGTCTCAGAAACTGCTTCACTTGCAACCACTACCAGCAATTGAAAGTTACTGCTCCACAGGAGAGTTGTCACTTGGCAGCATCACTGGTGGTGGTGGTTCATGTGAACACCGTAGAAGGAGAAAAAGGTTGCAAACCATTGACTGCTGCTTTAGAGTGTCAAAAATATGAAAACACCAGTCTTTGTTGTATGGCCCTAGAATTTGGGCTTTTCATTCTCTCTCAACCTATATCCTATAAATTCTGTTGACTCCACCTTTAAAATATCGAGAATTTTTCTACTTTCAGACGCCAGCATCACTGGTTTTGATTTGATGTGATTTCATTTTTTTGATTATCAGCTATTGCAGGTGAATAATGACACAATGTTGTTTGGGAAACCTGCCCATTCATCTATCCAGGACATCACAGAAAAGCAGTGCTCTGTAGGGTTACTTGCTTCCTCACGTTTTGCAGGACTACAAGCTCATTATCAATGTATCCACAGTGTAAAAGTCTTAGGAATGCTGACCCACAACAAACAAATGCAAAACAGACTGATAAAGAAGTACAGAATTCCAACTGCTGATTATTAGATAGAAATATAAGTAGCCTCAGAGAACCATATACTCGACATAGCCTGCTCAGTGCCTCATTTCCGCTGAAGGAAAATCTGCAGGCTTTGTAGTAAGTAAACCTAACTAACAAGTACTTAAGATTATACATTATCATTTAGGGTGAGTGATTTCTGCAGTTAATTGACATAATGTGTGAGTTTGAGCACCAGTCAGTAACCTTAGCTCTGTCTGTTACATAAATAAAACTCAAACTTGAACTAATATAACACTTATACTAGCAAAATCTTCCAAGGAAAAAAACTAATTATTTGTCCCAGTTTCAGGCACAGTCAAAGGTCATTTGAGAAACAGTTTATTTCAGAATTTCCAGGAAGGAGATTCGTTAACAGAACTTAATCACCCATTCTAATGTTTGTTGCACTGAGGACATTCCTTAGTCTCTCTGATTTATGCTATACTCTAAGCCTGTTCCTTTTCTAACAATTCTCTAAAAGACTGGAAGTTATCACCTTATTTGTATTGCTTTTTTTCCTGAAAAAAGTAGTTGAAATAACAAATGGTTGACTGAAATATTTGGCTTATTGAAATAAGCAAATATGAAATCATTTATTTAAGAAAGAAATCTGAAATTGAAAAGTATATATGGCTTAGTAAAACCTAAAAACAGGTACATAATCACTGCCTACATAGTGTGTATACCCTGACCCTGCTTCTCAACTAAAATTAACTTGGTCCTTTCACAGTGGGTCATATGGTAGTTAAATCACCTATAACTCTATAAATAACTCAGCAAACGACTCGGCTTTAGGAGTTGTTAAGTATGAACAATAATCTGGAATCAGCAGCATCATTATTCATTATATGTTTAGAGTATTTTAGTGCAAACAAATTGATATTATAATATGTGTTATTACATACTAAGTTGCTTTTCATATGCTTTTTATAAGTGGAAAAAATTTAAACAGAAGAAAAAATATCAAAGCCTCTAGTTAAATAAGTTATACACATTTTCTCAAATTGTAACTTAAATTTAATGAATAATACAATAATGTCTACAAACATTTAGATTTGCTCACTCAGAAAAAAATCAACTTTCAAGCATTCATAATATTCAGAAGCTAATAGTGTGCTTAGATGTGTTATCTATATGCCTGTGAAGAACTTAGTCTTTTTTCTGTTTTGGTGATCATTTTAACCATAAAGGATGTAGTAGTAGACAGCTATATTACAAAAATCAAATTACACAAGGAAAGCTTTTGGAAGATTTGGAATTGTAAATTAAATAATCATTTAAAAAATTCTTCTCTCTTCTCTTCCATCTCTCTCTCTCCCTTCACCACTAAAGAAATAAAATAATTTTGGATTTCTGACTATTTAGCAAGAGTATCTTATGGACATGACTTTATGGAGCAAAATCATAGTTGAGATTTCCTTAGAAATGTAGGTAACAATGGAGTGAACTCAGTAGGAACTGGTAATTTCATGGTTAAACTAATACCTTTGATATGGAGGTAAGAGTAAAGAGGGCAGTACAAAAGTTGAAATGTGTTTTAGGACCTCATTAAGAGTAAAATCAGACAGAGCAGAATGAGAATAGTGGTGTTAAGAATATGATTGTTCTTTTTTTTAAGGGGGAAGGAAAAAGGAGTTGATGGTAATATTATTATAATTGTTGTTATTACTGTTTAATGATAAGACCATAGAGCTATAAATTCACTTTTATCACAAGTTAACAACCAAAAAAAATAGTTCTACAAATAGAGCATAATTTTTTTTACATATGAAGTGTAAATATGTATCAGATTATAATCAATAATTAGAACAAGTATAGCACTACTTATAGTATTAATGTAATGAGGCATTTCTTCACAATAGTTTATTTTGTTATAACTTCTTAAATATGTGATAGGCTCTATATTGACTCTTTAACTTTATAATAAAAGAACATTGTTGCACTTATTGTAAATCCTAAGTGTTTTCTACATCTTTATAAACAATGAGCATTTTAGATTTCCCTTTTATTTTTAATCCCAGTTCTTTAAAAACAGAAGTTTCTGATTCCCTGCACTTTTAGAACCATCTCCTCTTTTTGAAGGTGGGGCATGGGGATTGTTAGTAAGAATAATCATGTTAATATAAAGCGTCATCCCTATGCTTATCTAAAAGAAAGGGAATCCTGTAGCCTGAGCTATAATTTTAGTTACATGCATAAGTTATTCAAAGACTCTTGAAGTAGACTTTAATGTGTGCAAAGTGTGTGTAATTCTTTCAAGAGAAAAACTTAAAATTCACACTAGGTGGAGCTCTTAAGCTAATTCTGAGTTTTTCTTAATTTGTTCTTGTTAAACAATCTGGTAACATTTTTTAACTTAAGTCATTTTTTAGAATGACAGCAGTGACTGTGAGGCTCCTATTTTGTACCTTAGCTTGTGTTTTAGATGGCGTATAGGATGAAGAGAGGGGTCTAACATGGAATTACAATTATATGTGACCCTGAAAACTGGATTTAACTTGATATTCTAGAAATTTTTAACTTCATAACTTTCTTAGAAAACAGCTATGACTGAATATACAGAAAAACTATTCGCTGATCACGTAACGTTTGCATTCTGTTTGTAAGTTAGAGAATCTGTTGCCAATTTGTATAAATTCAAGAATGTCTTTTTTTCTCTTTCAGATTGTTCCTCATGTAGTTAATTTGGTTCAGTCTTTCAAAAGTGATGGCCTGCCTTCCAGTACAGCCTTTTTAGTGCAGTTAACAGAACTGATACACTGTATGATGTATCATTATTCTGGATTTCCAGATCTCTACGAACCTATTCTGGAAGCAATAAAGGTATGATGGTAGTTGCACTAATATTTGTGGACCTGCAGGCCATGATGTGATAGATGAATGTGGTGAAACATCCCTATAACTAACTATTCAATTTGCTACTTTATGTTTGGAAAATGCAATTGGCCTCAGGGTTCATTAATCTTTAGAGGGTAATTTCTTTCTTAATTGCTATAACTAACCTAAATTAATAACTATACATCTTCAGTTCTACAATGCCACCAGTCATAAGACATATCTGTAAATTTATACCAGCTTTTGGGAAAATTTGCCAAGGATATGCTACATTAAGTGAATACATTCATCAGTTGCATCCCAATATCAGAGGTGTTAAAATATGTAAGCTACATCTTAGAATCAAGGAAAGGCAGTCTGTATAGGTATTGGGATCTAAAAAGCACTGATTCTGTTTATCTTGAAGAATGGGTCACAATAAGCATACTTTTCTCTTAGTAAACTTACTGTATAATCAGATATAGCAGAAGAATTGGAGTGTTGAACTTGCCTCATCCATACTTAGTTATTAGAAGTTATTAGAAATCAGTTCTATTAGTAATGTTCCATTTTGAGGTCTGAAATATAAGTCTCATTATCTTCTGTATCTGAAAGGAATACAAAACATGTTCTTTCTTCTATGTAGTTAGCTGAACTGGTTTTGGTTGAGCTCAGAACAGTACTTTTCAGCAATTAATATGTACCACTGGTATGACACTAACATTCAGAAGTGAATATTATGTGTAGGAACTTTTTGTCATGCATTTGATAGTAATGGTAATCTTTCTATGATGTCCATGTGTCCATAGACAAAAGCTATGCTGTGTTGTTAATTGTTGTTCTTAAGTTCTTTACATGTTGCAAATTCTGATAACTGAAACAAACTCAGAAGAAGCAAGGGTCTCTTAACCCAAGAGAAGTACTTTCTGTTAGCTGTCAACAACAACAAAGTCATCAGAAGATGAAAATTCCTTCAAAAAATGTTTGTTTTCTAAGGTCTAAGTATCAGACAGTAATAGCAGTCCAGAAAAGCATTCAGCTTTTACCATCTTTTCTTATTCTCCAGTGCTCTACTCTTACTTGAGGTCACATACACTTAAAACGTTATCTCATATGCCACAAAGTGGGTAAGAAGGCTTTGTATCTTATAGTAATTTTCTGTATGGTTAAACATTAGATTGAGTTTTTTCAAAGTTAGAAGTCATTGTGATTAGATGGCTTTTCATTTTTCATTCACTGGTTATGATAGCTTTTACTTCTTACGGGTGATACTGGGTAAATACT
This sequence comes from Smutsia gigantea, assembly GCA_032199065.1. Taxonomy (NCBI): domain Eukaryota; kingdom Metazoa; phylum Chordata; class Mammalia; order Pholidota; family Manidae; genus Smutsia; species Smutsia gigantea. Next base: position 14,434 of record JAVSCE010011485.1, read on the forward strand.
AGCAGTTAATGAAAAGCATATATTTCTTAATTGTCATTACAGAATTTGAAGGCAGATTACTTGTTTAGCTTATTCAGTTGTGTGCTAATTTAAGTCCTCATTCTTTTGCCTTTGAAAAGCACTATAGTATACTCTGACCTTAAAGTTTTATTCTGAAAATATTTTGCTGGCAAATAGGAAACAAAAATAGCTCAAATGTGACTTAATTCCTGGTTCTTGAGTATTCCTCAACTTGATAAACTCTGCCTTTAGGAGATATTTATTTTAGGAGACAGCTATTTTGGTTATGTGGTGTCGTTTGATTTTTTGATGAGACTTGTCAAGTACTATTCAGTGATTTCAAAACTAAATGAGAGAAAAGAAAGGTTAAATGTCAATGCAAGAATTGTCTTTATGGTTAAATTAATAACAAAAACAGTTTATATTTTTTAACTGTTTTTCCTCTTTATGATCCATAGGATTTTCCTAAGCCCAGTGAAGAGAAGATTAAATTGATTCTCAGTCAAAGTGCCTGGACTTCTCAGTCCAATTCCTTGGCATCTTGCTTGTCTAAACTTTCTGGAAAGTCTGAAACTGGGAAAACTGGTCTTATTAATCTAGGAAATACATGTTATATGAACAGTGTTATACAAGCATTGTTTATGGCCACAGAGTAAGTTTGAATTTGAACCTTTTCTTTTTTCCCATTTTAACTGTAGAAATTGATGCATGCTGTAAAGTGTAAGAAGGTAGGATTGTCTTCACATTATTTCTTATATAAATGGCAGGAATAGTAATATTTTCATATAATTGCCTTATTCAAAAATGATACTGCTTTTAGTGTTGACACACTACTAAAATGTTAATTTGTATACATGCTACTTTATATTACGTATTGCATTTGGAATCTTTTTAATTACCTTAACTTGATATTTATTAATGTAACAAGTGTTGATTGAGATTATTCCAAAGAGTTTGTGGCTTCAAATACCAGCTTATTATATAATTATCCTATAAAACTGTAGTTTTTTTAAGCTATATATATTTTTTGAGGGAGTCATGCTTAGTTTTTTGAAATGTAAATAATTTCCTGTTTATCAGATCAAATAACTTACTTGTTGCTGTTAATAAGGTTTAAGCCCAGCTTCCCACCCCAAGGTGACAGACAGTAAGCAAATGTATGAACAGACTTGTTCCTTTGCCTTCTTACAGATTTATTTTCAAATTCATGTTCTTTTGCAGCCAAGCACATAAGAAATCAAAGGTTATTAGCTATGTGAATGCTATCTGTAAAGGTACAAAATCATGATAAACTTTTCCTAAAGGCAAAAACATAGTTGAATTTTTCTCTTCATTACCAGTAGTGTATTCATGGAGGTTGACCAAAGATGTTTATAAATTGAGTTCCAAGCCTTTCTAAGTTTTTTTTTATAGTTTAACTATACATTAATTTTTTTAATTGTGGCAAAATACACGCTATAGAAAATTTGTCATCTTAACCACTTTAAAGTATACACTTCAATAGATTAAATACACTCACAGTGCTGTGCGACCTGTCTCCAGAGCACTTTTCATTCTTTTTTTTTTTATTTTTTTATTAAGCTATTATTGATATAGACTCTTATGAAGGTTTCACATGAAAAAACGATGTGGTTACTACATTTACCCTTATTATCAAGCCCACACCCATACCCTAATGTAGTCACCGTCTATCAGTGTAGTAAGATGCCACAGATTCACTGTTTGCCTTCTCTGTGCTACACTATTTTCCCCGTGAACCTCCACACCATGTGTACTAAACATAATACCTCTCAATCCCCTCCTCCCTCCCTCACCACCCGCCCTCCCACACCCCTCCACTTTGGTAGTCACTAGTCCCTTCTTGGAGTCTGTGAGTCTGCTGTTATTTTGTTCCTTCAATTTTGCTGTGCTGTTATACACCACAAATGAGGAAAATCATTTGGCACTTGTCTTTCTCCACCTGGCTTATTTCACTCAGCAAAATATCCTCCAGCTCCATCCATGTTGTTGCAAATGGTAGGATTTGTTTCTTTCTTATGCCTGAATAGTATTTCATTGTGTATATATATGTACCACATCTTCTTTATCTACTGATGGACACTTAGGTTGCTTCCATATCTTGGCTATTGTAAATAGTGCTGCAATAAACATAGGGGTGCATATGTCTTTTTGAATCTGAGAAGTTGTATTCTTTGGGTAAATTCCAAGGAGTGGGATTCCCATGTCAAATGGTATTTCTATTTTTAGTTTTTTGAGGAACCTCCATGTTGCTTTCCACAATGGTTGAACTAGCTTACATTCCCACTAGTGTTGTAGGAGGGTTCCCTTTTCTCCACATCCTCACCAGCATTTGTTGTTCTTAGTCTTTTCGATGCTGGCCATCCTTACTGGTGTGAGGTGATATCTCATTGTGGTTTTATTTTGCATTTCCCTGATGATTAGTGATATGGAGCATCTTTTCATGTGTCTGTTGGCCATCTGAATTTCTTCTTTGGAAAATTGTCTTTTCATATCCTCTGCCCATTTTTTAATAGGGTTATTTTCTTTTTGGGTGTTGAGGCGTGTGAGTTCTTCATATATTTTGGATGTTAACCCCTTGTTGGATATGTCATTTATAAATATATTCTCCCATACTGTAGGATGCCTTATTTGTTCTGTTTGCCATACAGAAGCTTTTTAGTGTGATGTAGTCCGAAGTGTTCATTTATTATTTTGTTTCCCTTGCTTGAGGAGATGCATTCAAGATGTTGCTCATGCTTATATTCAGGAAATTTTTGCCTATGTTGTCTTCTAAGAGTTTTATGGTTTCATGACTTACATTCAGGTCTTTGATCTATTTTGAGTTTACTTTTGTGTATGGGGTTAAACAATAATCCAGTTTCATTCTCTTACATGTAGCTGTCCAGGTTTGCCAACACCAGTTGTTGAAGAGGCTGTTATTTCCCCATTGTATGTCCATGGCTCCTTTATTGTATATTAATTGACCATATATGGTTGGGTTTATATCTGGCCTCTCTAGTCTGTTCCCTTGGTCTATGGGTCTGTTCTTGTGCCAGTACCAAATTGTCTTGATTACCGTGGCTTTGTAGTAGAGCTTGAAGATAGGGAGCATAATACCCCCAGCTTTATTCTTCTTTCTCAGGATTGCTTTGGCTATTTGGGGTCTTATGTGGTTCCATATGAATTTTAGAACGATTTGCTCTAGTTCATTGAAGAATGCTGTTGGTATTTTGATAGGAATTACATTAAATCTGTAGACTGCTTTAGGCAGAATGGCCATTTTGACAATATTAATTCTTCCTATCCATGAGCACGGGATGTGTTTCCATTTATTGGTATCTTCTTTAATTTCTCTGAGTGTCTTGTAGCTTTCAGAGTATAGGTCTTTCACTTCCTTGGTTAGGTTTATTCCTAGGTATTTTATTCTTTTGGATACAATTGTGAATGGAATTGTTTTCCTGATTTCTCTTTCTGCTAGTTCATTGTTATTATATGGGAATGCCACAGATTTCTGCATATTAATTTTGTATCCTGCTTTCATTGATTCTTTCTATTATTTTATTCTTCTTGATTTTATTTATTTATGCTCTAATCTTTATTATGTCCTTTCTTCTACTGACATTGGGCCTCATTTTTTCTTCTTTTTCTAGTTTTGTTAATTGTGAGTTTAGAGTGTTCACATGGGATTGTTCTTCTTCCCTGAGGTAGGCCTGTATTGCAACATACTTTCCTCTTATCATGGCCTTCACTGCATCCATAGATTTTTTGGTGTTGAATTACTGTTGTCATTTTTCTCCATATATTGCTTGATCTCTTTTTTTATTTGGTCATTGATCCATTGGTTATTTAGGAGCATGTTATGAAGCCTCTATGTGTTTGTGGGCTTTTTCATTTTCTTTTTATAATTTATTTATAGTTTCATACCTTGTGGTCTGAGAAACTGGTTGGTACAATTTCAATCTTTTTGAATTTACCAAGGCTCTTTTTGTGGCCTACGGTATGATCTATTCTTGAAAATGTTCCACATTGCCTTCTATTTCCCCCTTTAATTCTGTTAGTATTTGTTTCACATGTGTAGGTGATCCTGTGTTGGGTGCAAAGATATTTATAATAGTTATATCCTCTTGTTGGACTGACTCCTTTATCATTATGTAATGTCCTTCTTCGTGTCTTGTTACTTTCTTTGTTTGAAGTCTAATTTGTCTGATAAAAGTACTGCAACTTCTGCTTTTTTCTCCCTATTAGTTGCATGAAATATCTTCTTTTCCATCCCTTTACTTTCAGTCTGAATGTCTTTGGGTTTCAAGTGAGTGTCTTGTGGGCAGTATATAGCTTGGCCTTTTTTTTTTTTGTCCATTCCGTGACTCATTGTCTTTTGATTGGTGCATTCAGACCATTTACATTTAGGGTGATTATCAATAGGTATGTACTTATTGCCACTGCAGGCTTTAGATTCATGGTTACCAAAGGTTCAAGGGTAATTCTCTTACTATAACATTCTAATTTAACTCACTTCATATGCTATTACAAACAAAACCTAAAGGTTCTTTTTGTTTTTTTTCCTCCTTTTTCTTCCTCCTCCATTCTTTATGTTAGGTATCATATTCTGTACTCTTTGTCCCTCGACTGACTTTGAGGGTAGTTGATTTGATTTTGCATCTGCTTAGTAATTAATTGTTCTACTTTGCTGTGGTTTTGTTTCCCCTGGTGACATCTGTTTAGCCTTAGGAATACTTCCATCTCTACCAGTCCCTCCAAAATGCACTGTAGAGATGGTTTGTGGGAGGTAAATTCTCTCAGCTCTTGCTTTTCTGATAATTGTTTAATCATTCCTTCAAATTTAAATGGTAACCTTGCCGAGCAGAGTATTCTTTGTTCGAGGCCCTTCTTTTTCATTGATTAACTATATCATGCCACTCCCTTCTGGACTGTAAGGTTTCTTTTGAGAAATCTGATGATAGTTGATGGGTTTTCCTTTGTATGTGATCTTTTTTCTCTCTCTAGCTGCTTTTAAAAGTCTGTCTTTACCCTTGATCTTTGCCATTTTAATTATTATATGTCTTGATGTTGTTTTCCTTGGGTCCCTTGTGTTGGGGAATCTGTGCACCACTATGACTTAAGAGACTATCTCCTTCCCCAGATTGGGGAACTTTACAGCGGTTACCTCAATGACACTTTCTATTCCTTTTTCTCTCTCTTTTCCTTCTGGTACCCCTGTAATGTGAATATTATTCCATTTGAATTGGTCACACAGTTCTCTCAATATTCTTTCATTCTTAGATATCCTTTTTCTCTCTGTGTCTCAGCTTCTTTGTATTCCTCTCCTCTAATTTCTATTCCATTTACTGTCTCCTCTACTACACCTAGTCTGCTTTTAAATCCCTCCATTGTATATATTTCAGATATGGAATTTCTTAATGATTGAATCTCCATCTTAAATTCATCCATGAGTTGTTGAATACTTTTCTGTACTTCCATGAGCATGTTTATGATTTTTATTTTAAACTCTCTTTCAGGAAAATTGGTGAGTTCAGTTTCATTTGGCTCTTTTTCTGGGGTTTGTGAGATTTTGGTCTGAACCAGATTCCTTTGACGTTTCATAATTCTATGTGGTGCCCTCTAGTGCCCAGAAGCTCGTCTCTGGGGCTGCTCAGCCCCTGGGGTGATGTTGGGGTCGTAGGGGAGCAGCACTGGTGCCTGGGGGGAGGTAAGATCTGTTTCCTGATTCCCAGCTGCAGTGCCTGTCTCTAGTGTCAGAGCCAGTGGGCCGAGCCCACAGGTGTAAGCCTCTGTGCTTGGCATCTCTAGCTGTTGTAGGCAGGGCCTCCCTCTGCCAGCGCATTGACTGCCAGTTTGCGAGTAGATGCTGGCAGGCCAGGAGGAAGGTGTAGCAGGCTGTTTGTCACAGTGGGGGGCCTCAGAGCTGAGTAGCCAGCCAGGGTGATGGAGCGCCTGAAGCTCAAGTTCTCAACCTGCTGTGCAGAGTGCGCCCAGACAACCTTGTCCACCTATCCCTTCTCCCGTGTAGCTAGCTCTGTGAAAACCCCACCCCTTCAGCAGCCCTCTGGCTGCTAGGAAGCCTCTCAGTCCACCTTCCTTTCCTTTGTCCCAGAGCGGCTGGATGTGGATCCCGTCCTCCACAAACAGCCAGAATCTCAGTCTCTCAAGCACTCTGCCTGTCCATGCTCCCCAACTTGAGCAACCTCCAGTGCACCACACAATGTAGGTTTATGTTCCAAAGCAGACCTCCAGGGCTGCGTGTTCAGCAGTTCTAGGCTTCCTTCTGTTTCTCTTCCTCCTGCCAGTAAGCTGGGGTGGGGAACGGCTTGGGTCCCCCTGGATCAAAGCTTTGGTACGGTACCCTTGTTTCATGAGGTCTGCTCTGTTTGTGAGGTCTGTATCCAGTCTGGTGCAGCATTCGTTCCTGTTGCTGTTTTAGGGCTACTTGTATTAACTGTATTTTCACACTGTATGTAGTTTTTCAGAGGAAATCTCTGTTTCACCTCTCACGCTGCCATCTTGAATCCCCAGATCCCCTCTCTTTTTTCTTTTTTCTTTTAAATACTTTGGTAGTTTTGTATTTTACATTTATGTCATTACTGCTCTGTGGCATTTGTGATGATTTAAAATCTTAACCTAACTCCATTTTTTCCCAATGGATACCCATTTGTTCATATGCTATTTTGGAATAGTTTATCCTTTTCCCATCTGTGCCAGCAGCACACTCTTTAAATAACTGTAGCCTTTATAGTATGTTTTGAGTACAGCATTTTTTTCTTCATGCAGATTTGAAAATAGCATAATCTATTTCTATTTGCTAATTCAAAAAATAGAAATGTGTGAAAGCACATAGCCTATTGCCAGGCCACATAGTAAGTGTTCATTTATCATCATTCTCCCTTTTCTTTCTTCAAGACATTGTAAGTAGTAACTTTGCTAGGTAAAGGGCCATCAGGTAAATGAAGTTTTACTTTGAGGATAGTAAGTTTTTGAACTAACTGTCTTTTAGCATTTAAAAAATACTTTTGAAAAAGTATGTGTACACATGTATACAAAAATACTAATATTTTTTTATTCTCTTTCAGTTTCAGGAGACATGTATTATCTTTAAATCTAAATGGGTGCAATTCATTAATGAAAAAATTACAGCATCTTTTTGCCTTTTTGGCTCATACACAGGTGAGTAGAAGTGTGTGGTGTGTAGTATGTATATGTTAGCATCACTGATGATAATCTTTAAACTTCACGTAATACCAAATGTGGTGAAGTTTAAGCACAATACAATTTTAAAGTAATCGTTATTAAACATTATATATTAAGATTTCAATAATTTGGTTCATGGTGTGAGAAGCATTTCCTTTCATTTTCTCTACCAATATCGAAAGAGAGAAGCATATGCACCTCGGATATTCTTTGAGGCTTCCAGACCTCCATGGTTTACCCCCAGATCACAGCAAGACTGTTCTGAATACCTCAGGTTTCTACTAGACAGGTAACAGTATCTTTAGGTTATGATATGCATTTTTTTTATAACTGGTTATTTCTACAGAATATTGTTTTTACCTTTAAAAATACATTTTAAGTGTTAACCTTTAAAATACTTTGTGTTTATTGTATTTTTTAAGTGTTTCTTTGTTTTTATTTTGGTTTTCTTTTTTTATACCAGATGTTCCCAAAGTGTGGTACAAAGGAGCACTAGATGCTCCCAAAACACTTTCAGATGTCTTTGTTTTCCCAAATACATATCTGTGCAAATGTAGCTGAGGCCAAATTTTCTTCATATGCTTCATCCAAAACAACATATCACAATAGATTGGATGCAGAGCAGATATAAGGCTCCAGCTATCTTCTATTAAAGATACTTGAAATATTTGCATAATGTAAAATAGTGCCATTCTTCACACTCACTTTAGGGGGTTTTAGAAAATGCAACTTTTTCATTTTAAAATGCTAACAATATTAACATGCAGTGTAGTTACTAATTTTAAATGTTTTGTTCTTAGTATTTTTGAGTACAATTAATATTGGTAGATATAACCACATAAATGAAAGTTCTTGAGTTCATCAATTATATTTAAGAGTATAAAGTGTTCCTGAGACCAAAAAATTTAATAGCTGCTCCTTTAGAACAGTTCATAATTGAGTGGGTTTGGTATATTTTATTGTCTCCTAACCACTTAGTTAACAAAACCTGTTACCTTCCTTTATTTCCCCTTCTTTGCCTCCCTTCTATTGTATGACTAGTAAAGTTAGTTGAGCTCAATGTGTGTGCAACCTTTCTTCTATTCAGCTAAGGATATGTAGAGTAGTTTCTTTGTGCCAGGCTTTCTATGAGATGCCAGGCTGACAAAGATATGTAAGTCACGTACATATATAATTAACTATGTAGTAAGTGCTATAAAATAGCAGTATGAAGAAATGTAATGAGAATATAGAATAATAATATCCTGTAACTTCTAACATACGTTCTCAACTGTTCAATATTCCCCTTGCTTAAAAAAGGAGAAACTTGATTTTTTAAATTAAGTATTATTTCTGATAATTTGACTGTACATAAGCCACTAGTATTTTCTAATAGAAATGACATTTAAATTTACATGAAGTAGCTATATAATGATATATTCTCCTACAGGCTTCATGAAGAAGAAAAGATCTTCAACATTCATTCCTCACACAAGTCTGAAAGTCTGGGGTGCAGTGAAACTTCTTTACAGAAAGTAGCCAGTAAGGTGCCTGTATTGGCAGAGACCCCTTGCACAAGTGGTCGTGAGAAGACTTTAATAGAAAAAATGTTTGGAGGAAAACTACGAACTCACATATGTTGTTTGAACTGCAGGAGTACCTCACAAAAAGTGGAAGCCTTTACCGACCTTTCGCTTGCCTTTTGTCCTTCCTCTTCTATGGAAAACTTGTCTTTTCAAGATCCAGCATCATCAGTCAATACACAGGATGGCAACCTAATGCACACTAGTGCGGTGGGCCCTTTGGAAGAACCGGGAGTTCATGACCCAGCAGCAGCCGCCTTTTCCTGTGGCTCAGCTGTGAGCAGGAGCATGGTGCGCAGCCCTGATGCGTTCTGGTGTGCTGAAGACACTTCAGTCCCTAATGAATCTGGCAAGGTTCTTGTTAATAAAGATGTACCTCAGAAACCAGAAGGTGAAACTACACCTTCAGTAACAGACTTACTAAATTATTTCTTGGCTCCAGAGATTCTTACTGATGACAACCAATATTATTGTGAAAACTGTGCCTCTCTGCAGAATGCCGAGAAAACTATGCAAATCACAGAAGAACCTGAATACCTTATTCTTACTCTCCTAAGATTTTCATATGATCCGAAGTATCATGTGAGAAGAAAAATTTTAGACAATGTGTCACTGCCACTGGTTTTGGAGTTGCCAGTTAAAAGAACTACTTCTTTCTCTTCATTATCAGAAAGTTGGTCTATAGATGTTGACTTCACTGATATTAGTGAGAACCTAGCTAAAAAATTAAAGCCTTCTGGGACTGAGGAAGCTTGCTGCCCAAAACTGGTGCCCTATCTATTAAGTTCTGTTGTTGTTCACTCTGGTGTATCTTCTGAAAGTGGGCATTACTATTCTTATGCCAGAAACATCACAGGCACCGAGTCCTCATGCCAGATATGTCACCAGTCTGAAACTTTGGCATTAGCATCATCCCAGAGTCATTTACTAGGGAGAAATAGTCCCAGTGCAGTTATTGAACAGAATTTGGAAAATAAGGAAATTTCCAAAGAATGGTTTTTATTTAATGACAGCAGAGTGACGTTTACTTCATTTCAGTCAGTCCAGAAAATTACGAGTAGGTTTCCAAAGGACACAGCTTATGTGCTTTTGTATAAAAAACAGAACAGCACCAATGGTTTAAATGGTAAAAATTCAACCAGTGGACTCTGGGTAAATGGAGACCCACCTCTGCAGAAAGAACTTATGGATGCTATAACAAAAGACAATAAACTATATTTACAGGTAAGATGAAATACAAATTTTATCATTTCTGGGAAATATTTAGACAATTGACATGTGGTTAAGTGAGTGCCCTAATTTTGAAATACCACTTCTACATTTTCAAGGAATTTACAGAGTGGTAATTCTGAAATTTGAATCTGGGTTTCTATGAAATAGTTTCAGTCTTTAAAGCTTAAATTGTCTTACTTCCTAATGTCATGAGTTAATTAAGAAAACTCACAATTAGACGCAGTACAGAAGACCTTATTTGTTTTTAACTACAAAGATGTGATCATTATAAAAATCATTCCATACAGAAATATAGGAAGTTTTAGAATATTAAAATTGAAGTATTTTCCGTTTCCTTTAGTCCCACCTGCTAGGGGAAAGAACCACTAAATTTCGTGTTTTTCCTTCTAGTATAAGTAAATATTTAAAGGGCTATTTCTTGATATTCAGGTAATAAAGGACACTGAAAGGTAGAATAGACAAGAGATTCAGATGGCGGCGTTAGAGGTGAGACGGATAATTCCTCCCAAAACTACAAATAGTATGAAAATATAATTAATTAATACAACTAACCCTAAAACAGCAACAAGAAAGAAGGCTGAACCAGACTGCATACAAACCTCATGAACAGAGCAGACCTCACGAAACAGGCTAACGTATGAAAGGCTTAATCCGGCAGGGCCCAAGCCTTTCCCCCACACCAGCGCATCGGCGGGAGACAGAGAAATAGAGCGGGGAGTGGGTAGAAGCTTAGGACTGCTGAACACCTAGCCCTGGAGATCTGCATTGTGAGCAGAAACCTATATTGTATGGTGCTCTGGACATTGGGGAGCTCGGACAGGCAGAGTGCTTTAAAGACTGATATTCCGGCCGATTGTGGAGGAGGGGATCCACATCTGGCAGCTCTGTATCAGAGGAAAGGCAGGCAGATTGAGAGGCTTCCTAGCAGCGAGAGGGCTGCTGAAGGGGCGGGGTTTGCACAGAGCTTGCTGCATGGGAGAAGGGAGAGCTGGCAAGGTTGTCTGGCCATGCTCTGCCCAGCTGCTTGGGAACTTTGAGGAGCTTCAGGTACTCCATCCCCCTGGCTGCCTACTCAGCTCCAAGGTCCACCACTGTGACATGCAGCCTGCTGCACCTCCCTCCTAGCCTGCCAGCACCGGTTCACAAACTGGCAGTCAACATGCTGGCATCAGGCCAGCCAGAGGGAGGCCCTGCCTGCAACAGGTAGAGACACAAAGTACAGAGGTTTACATCTGTGTGCTTGGCCCAATGGCTCTGACACTGAAGACTGGCACCACAGATGGGAATCAGGAAACAGATCTTTCCTCTGCTCAGGCCCCAGCTTTGCTCCCCTATGACCCCCAACCACACTCTAGGGGCTGAGTAGCTCCAGAGACTGGAGCTTCTGCGCACTAGTGGGCACCACACAGAAATACGAAACCTCAAAAGAACATGATTCAGACCAAAATCTCACAAACCCAAGAAAAGGGCCAAATGAAACCGAACTCACCAGTCTTTCTGAGAGTCCAAAATAAAAATTATAAACATGCTTGTGGAGGTATATAAAAATATTCAAGAACTCAGGAACGAATTTAAGTCGGAGATTCAATCATTAAGAAATTCCATATCTGAAATGAAACATACAATGGAGGGATTTAAAAGCAGATTAGTTGTAGTAGAAGAGATGGTAAATGGAATAGAAATTAGAGAAGAGGAATACAAAGAAGCTGAGGCACAGAAAGAAAAAATGATCTCTAAGAATGAAAAAATATTGAGAGAACTGTGTGACCAATTATATGGTAACAAACTGGATAGCCTAGAAGAAATGGACAACATCCTAGAAAAATACAACCTCCCAAGGCTGACCCAGTAAGAAACAGGAAATCTGAGTAGATCAATTACCAGCAAAGAAATTGAATTGGTAATCAAAAAACTACCTAAGAACAAAACCCCTGGAACAGATGGTTACACTGCTGATTTTTATCAAACATTTAGTGAAGACCTTGTATCTATCCTCCTTAAAGTTTTCCAAAAAGTAGAAGAGGAGGTAATACTCCCATACTCATTTTACGAGGCCAACATCACTCTAATACCAAACCCAGGCAAAGACACCACAAAAAAAGAAAATTACAAACCAATATCCCTGATGAACATAGAGGCAAAAATACTCAACAAAATATTAGCAAACCGAATTCAAAAATACATCAAAAAGATCATCCATCACGATCAAGTGGGATTCATCCCAGGGATGCAAAAATGATACAACATTCGAAATTCCATCAACATCATCCACTACATCAACAAAAAAGATGGACAAAACCACATGATCATCTCCATAGATGCTGAAAAAGCATTTGACAAAATTCAACATCCATTCATGATAAAAACTCTAAATGAAATGGGTATAGAGGACAAGTATATCAACATAATAAAGGCCATATATGACAAACCCATAGCCAACGTTATACCTAACAGTGAGAAGCTGAAAGCTTTTCCTTTAAGATCAGGAACAAGAAGGGTGCCCACTCCCCACTTTTATTCAACATAGTTCTGGAGGTCGTAGCCATGGCAATCAGACAACACAAAGAAATAGAAGGCATCCAGATTGGCAAGGAGGAAGTCAAACTGTCCCTGTTTGCAAATGATATGATGTTGTATATAAAAAACCCTAAAGAATCCACTTCAAAACTGCTAGATCTAATATCTGAATTCAGCAAAGTTGTGGGATACAAAATTAATACACAGAAATCTGTTGGATTCCTATACACTAATGATGAACTAGCAGGAATAGAAATCAGGAAAACAATTCCATTCACAGTTGCATCAAAAAGAATAAAATACCTAGGATTAAACCTAATAAAGGAAGTGAAAGACCTATACCTGTAAACCACAATACACTCTTAAGATAAATTAAAGAGGACACTAATAAATGGAAATTCATCGCATGCTCTTCACTAGAATTACTATTGTCAAAATGGCCATCCTGCCTAAAGCAATCTACAGATTCAATGCAATCCCAATCAAAATACCAACAGCATTCTTCAATGAACTACAGCAAATGGTTCTAAAATTCATATGGGTCCACAAAGGACCCCGAATAGCCAAAGCAATCATAAGAAGGAAGAATAAAGCGGGGGGAATTACAGTACCTGACTTCAAGCTCTACAACAAAGCTACAGTGATCAAGACAGTTTGGTACTGGCACAAGAACAGACCCATAGACCAATGGAACAGACTAGAGAGCCCTGATATAAACCCAAGTATATATGGTGAATTAATATACGATAAAGGAGCCATGGATATACAATGGCGCAATGACAGCCTCTTCAACAACTGGTGTTGGCAAAACTGGACAGCTATATGTAAGAGAATGAAACTGGATTATTGTTTAACCCCATACACAAAAGTAAACTCAAAGTGGATCAAAGACCTGAATGTAAGTCATGAAACCATAAAACTCTTAGAAGACAACATAGGCACAAATCTCCTGAACATAAAGATGAGCAACTTCTTCATGAACATATCTCCCCCAGCAAGGGAAACAAAACAGAAATGAACAAATGGGACTATATCAAACTAAAAAGCTTCCGTACAGCAAAGGATACCATCAATAGAAGAAAAAGACATCCTACAGTATGGGAGAATATATTTATAAATGACATATCCGATAAGGGGTTGACATCCTAATGATATAAGAGCTCTCGCACCACAACAAACAAAAAGCAAATAAGCCAATTAAAAAATGGGCAGAGGAGCTGAACAGATACTTCTCCAAAGAAGAAATTTAGATGGCCCACAGGCCCATGAAAAGATGCTCCACATCACTAGTCATCAGAGAAATGCAAATTAAAACCACAATGAGATATCACCTCGCACAGGTTAGGATAGCCAACATCCAAAACACAAACAACAACAAATGTTGGCGAGGATGTAGAGAACAGGCAACCCTTCTACACTGCTGGTGGGAATGTAAATTAGTACAACCGTTGTGGAATGCAGCATGGAGGTTCCTCAAAAAACTCAACATAAAAATACAATTTGACCTAGGAATTCCACTCCTAGGAATCTACCCTAAGAATGCAGCAGTCCAGTTTGAAAAAGACATATGCACCACTATGTTTACCACAGTATTATTTACAATAGCCAAGAAAGGAAGCAACCTATGGTGTCCATCAGTAGATGAATGGATAAAGAAGATTTGGTACATTTACACAATGGAATATTATTCAGCCATAAGAAGAAAACAAATCCTACCATTTGCATCAACATGGATGGAGCTAGAGGTTATTATGCTCAGTGAAATAAGCCAGGTAGAGAAAGACAAGTATCAAATGTTCATCTCTGTGTGTAGTATATGAACAAAGCAAAATCTGAAGGAACAAGACAGCAGCAGACTCACAGAACCCAAGAATGGACTAACAGTTACCAAAGGGAAAGGGACTGGGGGGATGGCTTGGAAGGGAGGGATAAGGGGACAAGGGGGTATTATGATTAGCACACATAATGTAGCAGGGTGGGACCCAGGTGAGGCAGTATTTACAGAAAAAACAATGATTCTATAGCATCTTACTATGCTGATGGACAGTGACTCTAATGGGGTGGGGGGGGGGACTTGATAATAGGGGGGGTCTAGTAACCATAATGTTCAAGTAATTGTACATTAACAATAGCAAAATAAAAAAAATAAAGATAGAATAGATAAAGAAAGGATATTTGTATTCTTTAAGGACCTGAGAAATAGATTGTTATAACAATTAGTGAATAAATGCCATGGAATAAAGGTTCATATGAGTTGAATTTACTTATATATAATACTTTTTGCAAGGAATTAGTGATTTTATTACTTCAAAGTTATTGAAGATTTTGCTGAAAGTTCTTTGGAACCTGACAATTTGTTACCATAAAGGACCAACAGTATATTAAAGGTGAAATTGCAGGTGTATTAATTGGGTAGTAACAAATGATTTTATGAGTTTAAATAAATAAGTTTTTAAAAATTTGTGTCTGAAAGTCACAAAACTCGTAAAAGTCACAGATAGGATAAAAGAAGAATTAGGCCACTATAGTACTTATTTTTAGAGGGAAATTTTCTCATGTTTTCAAATTTACTATACTATAAAATACTCGATTAATGCTCATGGTACAGTGTTAAAGGAGCATGGCAATGTTCTAGAGTGACACAAAAACAATTTTTCAAAAAAAACTTAGAAATTTAGAATTTTTATTAGAACTGAATCACTACTAATGATCCAAACATCCAGTCTTAGTATGTTCAAGATAAGAATATATTCAAACCATCTCTTCTTTGCTAGGTGCCTTGTAAGTCCTAGGTATTAGTCATGATTTTTAGGCTCTGGAGAGGTAGAGTTGAGGGTAACAGGGTTAAGTTGAAATATGAATTTTCTATAATATAAAATACGGAAAGTAAGGCCCAGTGTGATCTTGACTTTTGGAAAAATTCAGATTATTTATGTATCAGTGATCAGGTGGAATGTTATACTTACCAAAGGAATAACATGGGTTTTGAGAAGAAGAGAAACTACTATAATTTCTGTGATTGGAATGCCAAAAGTGCTTATAACCATAACAACTACTTGTATTGCAGTCTACCTGTAAATGATTTTATCTTGTCACTTACCCTATTAGATCCTGATTTTACAGTATTTGAGTGTGATGACCCATTCTTTTCATTATTGCTTTAAGGTTTTTTTGTCACATAAAGGAAAAACATTATGTACTATGTTAATTCAATTTTTCAGTGTTGTGCAGTTGTTCTGAATTTCATCTTAAGTCTCAGATTAGCAAGTTATTGGATGCAAAAAAGATAATGCCAAATTTTACATTGAGGTTTTTATTTACCTGTGTTAAGATGGGCTATTAAAGCTTCATTATCAAAGTGACTTTTTAAAGCAAATTACAATAATAAATACTCAACTTTTAATTAGAAACACACATTTAGACTTTGTATTATTTACTTTAAAATATAATAATGTAATTTATAAGTTTTGAATTGTATTTCCCATACTATTTAAATCATTCTGGTATTTTAAGTTTGTGTTAAGAAACTATATTGTTCTTTTAGGCTGATGAGTGGGAATGTGTGGTGGTGAGATCTTGTATGCAATAGTTTTTAAGCATCAGTTTTCAGTTTTAAACACATGGAGCATGTGTGTATGCTTTTGATCTTACTCTCATTTTTGTTTTTACATTCATTTTTGAGGTACAGTTCAGAATTTGTGCCCATTTGTAGTAACAATGCTTTATAATAGATTGTTAGGTCTAGAGTACAACTTAATTTTAAGAAATAGCATTATGTCTACTTATAGAAACTTAATCGAGTCTAGTACAAGTTAAGATGTGGAGTGAACACTTTGAGTTCCTTTGCTGTCCAGCAGTACTGCAGGTGATCTTTCCACTTTCATACTCACCAGGGTAGCTACTTTTTTTTTTAACACTTCTCAGGCACATCAGAAATTCTCCTTGTATGACTTTAAGAAGCTTTTTTTAAAATTCCATGTTTAAATTTTACTAAAGTCACAAGATTGACAAATGTTAGAAAAAAAACTCTTGCTCTTTCAAGTATTGGCAAGATGAGTGGTTTTGAAAAGCCTGGGCAAAACTGTGACAAACCATAGCTGTGTCATAAGGTGACACATAGGAAAGCAATGCAAATTGTGGGTCTTGAATTTTGGAAAGGGTTTTTTCTTCATATCTTTCTTTCCCCTCAGCCCAACTTCCTTTAAGAGCATCTCTATTATAGTGTCTAGGCTACAAAAATTACTCTTGGTTAGGAGCCAGTGAGAATCGTGTGAGTTGTTAGTACCATCATTGCACTTGAAGTTCACTACCTGTGGCCACGTGTCCTACAGCAACTGCAGACGGAGTTTGTATCCTATCTTGCTGCATTTCTTTCCTTGTTTCTTTGGAGGAGGTGGTACCCTGCATACAGAAAGTGTACATAAAGGTATATGTAGTTTAAAAGAAAACTAAAAGATGGATTAATTTAATATTAACAGATTTACTTGAATGAGAGAGCTAAATATACTGAAAGTTATTTGTGCCAAACCAACAGTAACTCCTTTCTGAGACTAGAAATAAGAATTAATTTTAATACTTGATATTAAAATTGGGATATAAATTACATATGCTACGAGAGTTAAATTTTGACATTATGCACAATGTTCTCACCTATATAAAAGAAAATGAAAAACAGTTCTCCCTACTTTTATGCATTGTTTAAGCTTATCTTCTGAAAACAGAATATCATACATTTTTCTCTGTCAGCCATATATTTATATAAATAAAGTAGATAAAGTAAAACAATATTACGTTATGGGGATGCTGTCTTGGAATATAATATAGAATACATGTGTCTCAAGAGTGGTGGTGTTTTTACTTTGCATCCTTCAACATTACTTCTGGGGAGAAATCACTTTTTAATTGAAAAAAAAAGTCTGATTAAAAGACCAAGCAAAATTCCATATCCTTTGGGAGCACAACTTATAGAACTCTGCCTTGCATATGCATTCAGTTGTATTTCTTTCATTAGAGAACATGATCTGTATGTGAAACCAGTTCTGCTTCTTAGATACAGAGTCATATTTTCATTGTTTGTTTGGATATTTTAATGGATTATAGACTAGAGCAATGAGGATTTTTGTTTATTTTTGTGTCTACTTCTGACATATCTATAGTTTTATTTTCTATGTATAAAACAACAGATTTTACAGATTAAATAATGAATTAATATATCACTTGAAAAATAATTGCATGGCTAGACATTATACAGAGGAACCAGCAATTACAAATGTTGCAAATGACACAGTAAATGAAAAAAAGTTTTCAGGAAATACCCTCAAGGTTACATTTTAAAAGCCAATTTAAGCCTTGTCAAGGACTGGTAAATTAGGCCATTCTGTTACAGGGATTTCTTATCTAAGATGACATTCAGCTATAAAAATATGTTACTCTTGATCATTTTTTTTGTATTGGGAGTTGCTCAGTTGTCATTGTGTGCTGCTAAGAAATAAGGTGTCTGTCCATAATGTGAGAGACAGATGTCAGAGTGAGCCTGTTTTTCTTCTCTCCATAGTAAGAAATTGGGCATCTAGTGAAGGGTAGAGAGTAGTTAACTAAAACAATTTTAGTTATAAAAATTATAAAATAATACTACCTTGACTGATGGAACAAAGTACGGGGCTTTTAGTTGAAAAATTGGAAATAGTACAGTTTTTGTTGTTAATATTAAGTGTATTTTGAAAGTTCTTCAGGATAATCATGCCTAACAATTTAAGGGTAGCTTTTAGACCTTGTTGACACCAACTTCATATGAAAGTTATAGACCGTTTCCCAGAAAAGTGGGCACATGCCAGAATGTTTTGCATATTCTTCCAAGGTGTTTATGCCAGTTTTAGAATCCAGTTTGACACCTTGCCAAATGAATTTGCCATTATTTATTCACATATGCTTCTTTTGAGGCTAAGTACCTAACAGTGTTCTAATCTGAGATCATTAATATTTATTGAGCACGTAATACACGTTTGGCACCTAGATGAATATGACTGTTTCCTAATAAAAGTTATAATAATCCGGCAGGGAAAATTTTTAATAGTGTAAGGAGATAGGCTCCATTTTCCTTAGTGTTTTTGAGATCTGCCTTACCTTATTTACTAAGAAGTATTCTAAGGAAAGGGTAGAAAGAAATTGAGGCTTCTTTCATTACTTATACCTTTTAGTGTAATCACCCACTTCCAAAATAGCCCCACTTGACAAAGAATAGATAACCCATTGTCACAACCTTTGAATTCTACATTATGTGTGTTAGAACAGACATCTATTCCAATATGTGTTGATGAGTATGGAAAAAACTAGTATTTCTGTAGAGAAGTTCTAGGACTTCAGTTTCCTCTTCAGTAGTGAGATATTGAGAAAGAAGAGCCTTTAGGATCTGTCATTCTTAGAGTGACACCTGGATTTTCCTCTATTTTGTTGCTCTATCTGTGATTATATACTTTAAGATTTGGTAAAGATTACTGTAGTCATTTTTAAAGTTACTTGGGTTTGAAGGATGCTTATTAAAGATTGAAGAAGCTATAAAATATTTATATAGTTGCTATACCATCCATTGTATTTAGGGTTTTAATTTCATAAAAATTCTTTTTAATTTTAGGAGCAAGAGTTGAATGCTCGAGCCCGGGCTCTACAAGCTGCATCTGTCTCCTGTTCATTTCGGCCCCATGGATCTGATGACAGTGACCCACCAGGAAGCTGTGGGCCGGCTGGTGGTGGGGGTGGGGGTGGGTTCAACACGGTCAGTAGGCTTGTGTTTTGATCCTGAGTACAGACTACAGTGCTCACAAAACATCCAATAGTGAAAATGTCAAGACTGTAAGAAATATCTTTTTTCTTTTCATTAGACCCTTCCTTATACTTTAAGAAAACACACTCAGTGCTTGTTTTTATTTTCTTGACAATACATTTATTGACAAAATAGATCATGGGGAAAAAATCTACCTCTTAAAATTCCATTTGCTTTTAAGGTTAGACATGCTTGACCAAAAATTTTTGAAAGAAAATATGTACCTGTTCCCTAATTAAGCTGCATTAAATTTAGTAAAGGCATTTAAAAGGTCCTATCAGTTTTTGCTGAACAAAAAATATAGTTCTAATATAGTATATTAGCATCTTTTATAAAAGAATTGATGCTATAGGTGATGGAAATATTATTTAAAAAGAAAGAAAATCCTTTATTTCCTGTGTAGTTTACCCATTATTAAAATCAGGTCTCTGAAAAGACTAGAAATAATACAGTTTCTAATGAAGGCAATAATGGAAAATTTATCAAGCTATACAGTACTTTTCAGGTTTCTTTAGTGTTGTCTTCAGCATTACTGTATCTGCGTTTCAAATACAAATGTTTTTTAAAAAGGACTGAATTGATTTTAAGAAAGGTGCATGATA
This sequence comes from Smutsia gigantea, assembly GCA_032199065.1. NCBI lineage: Eukaryota > Metazoa > Chordata > Mammalia > Pholidota > Manidae > Smutsia > Smutsia gigantea. The sequence continues at coordinate 34,371 of JAVSCE010011485.1, forward strand.
CTGTAAGCAACATTTTTACCTATAAATTGCTAACTTTGTAGTATTTCTAATTGTTTATGGATTTTAAAATTCTATTTCAGGGAGTATTTCTTCTGTGTGTTTTGAAGGAGGTGAGTTCTGTATGTGCCTTGCAGTACTGTAATTCAGAAATAGGAATCTGGCTGCAGAACAGTTTTTTTAAATGAAATGTTAGGAAGTAATTTTTTGTGCTAACATTAAAATTATAACTTTTTGAAAGTTATTAGATTTTCCTGAAGTAAAATCTGATGGTTC